>PVJH01009050.1:0-41507 GCA_004026705.1 Nesogale talazaci | reverse complement strand
GACAATCATCTGGCTGTGGTCAACAAGGATCTAGCTCTGGTCAGTATTCTAGTCAAAAGAGACGTGGATCTGGCTCAGGTCAGTCATCTAGCTGTGGTCAGCAAGGATCTAGCTCAGGGCAGTCTTCAAGCTATGAGCAATATGGCTCTGGATCAAGCCACAACCAATATGGTTCTGGTTCAGGCCATTCATCTGGCTGTGGTCAGCAAGGATCTAGCTCAGGTCAGTATTCTAGTCATAAGAGACATGGATCTGGCTCTGGTCTGTCATCTAGCTGTGGTCAGCAAGGATCTAGCTCAGGTCAGTCTTCAAGCTATGAGCAATATGGCTCTGGATCAAACCACAACCAATATGGTTCTGGTTCAGGCCACTCATCTGGCTGTGGTCAGCAAGGATCTAGCTCAGGTCAGTCTTCAAGCTATGAGCAATATGGCTCTGGATCAAGTCACTCTTCCAGCCACAACCAATATGGTTCTGGTTCAGGCCACTCATCTGGCTGTGGTCAACAAGGATCTAGCTCTGGTCAGTCTTCTAGTCAGCAGAGACATGGATCTGGCTCAGGTCAGTCATCTAGTTGTGGTCAGCGAGGATCTAGCTCAGGTCAGTCTTCTAACTATGGTCCATGTGGGTCTGGATCAGGTCAGTATTCTAGCCACAAACAGCATGGTTCTAGCTCTGGTCAGTATTCTAGTCAAAAGAGACATGGATCTGGATCTGGCCAGTCATCTAGCTGTGGTCAACAAGGATCTAGCTCAGGTCAGTCTTCGAGTTATGAACAATATGGCTCTGGATCAAATCACCCTTCTAACCATAAGCAACATGGTTCTGGTTCAGGACACTCATCCGGCTGTGGTCAGCAAGGATCTAGCTCTGGTCAGTCTTCTAGCCAACAGAGACATGGATCTGGCTCAGGTCAGTCATCTAGTTGTGGCCACCAAGGATCTAGCTCTGGTCAGTCTTCTAACTATAGTCCATGTGGGTCTGGATCAGGTCAGTATTCTAGCCACAAACAGCATGGATCTAGCACAGAGCAGTCATCTAGTCATAAGAGACATGGATCTGGCTCAGGTCAGTCATCTAGCTGTGGCCAGCGAGGGTCTAGTTCAGATCAGTCTTCAAGTTATGAACAGTATGGCTCTGGATCAAGTCACTCTTCCAGCCACAACCAATATGGTTCTGGTTCAGGGCACACATCTGGCTGTGGTCAGCAAGGATCTAGCACTGGTCAGTCTTTTAGCCATGGTCCATGTGAGTCTGGATCAGGTCAGTCTTCCAGTCACAGACAGCATGAATCTAGCTCAGAACAGTCAGCTGGACAAAGGAGACATGGATCTGGCTCTGGTCAATCATCTAGCTGTGGCCAGCGAGGGTCTAATTCAGGTCAGTCTTCAAGTTATGAGCAATATGGCTCTGGATCAAGTCACTCTTCCAGCCACAACCAATATGGTTCTGGTTCAGGCCACTCATCTGGCTGTGGTCAGCAAGGATCTAGCTCTGGTCAATATTCTAGTCAGCAGAAACATGGATCTGGCTCAGGCCACTCATCTGGCTGTGGTCAACAAGGATCGAGCTCAGTTCAGTCTTCTAGCTATGGTCCTTACGGGTCTGTATCGGGTCAGTCTTCCAGCCACAGTCACCAGGGATCTAGCTTAGAGCAGTCCTCTAGTCATGGGAAACATGGATCAGGCTCAGGCCAGTCATCTAGCTGTGGCCACCAAGGATCTAGCTCAGGGCAGTCTTCTAGCCATGGTCCATGTGAGTCTGGATCAGGTCAGTCTTCCAGTCACAGACACCATAGATCTAGCTCAGAACAGTCATCTGGACAAAGGAGACATGGATCTGGCTCTGGCCAGTCATCTAGCTGTGGCCAGCAAGGGTCCAGTTCAGGTCAGTCTTCAAGCTATGAACAATATGGCTCTGGATCAAGGGAGTCTTATAGCCATAAGCAACATGGTTCTGGTTCAGGACAATCATCTGGCTGTGGTCAACAAGGATCTAGCTCTGGTCAGTCTTCTGGTCAAAAGATACATGGATCTGGCTCAGGCCAGTCATCTAGCTGTGGTCAGCAAGGATTGAGCTCAGGTCAGTCTTCGAGTTATGAACAATATGGCTCTGGATCAAATCACTCTTCCAGCCATAAGCAACATGGTTCTGGTTCAGGCCACTCATCTAGCTGTGGTCAACAAGGATCAAGCTCAGGTCAGTCTTCTAGCTATGGTCCATACGGGTCTGCATCAGGTCAGTCTTCCAGCCACAGACACCATGGATCTAGCTCAGAGCAGTCATCTGGACAAAGGAGACATGGATCTGGCTCTGGCCAGTCATCTAGCTGTGGGCAGCGAGGGCCTAGTTCAGGTCAGTCTTCAAGCTATGAGCAATATGGTTCTGGATCAAGGGAGTCTTCCAGCCATAAGCAACATGGTTCTGGTTCAGGACACTCATCCGGCTGTGGTCAACAAGGATCTAGCTCTGGTCAGTCTTCTGGTCAACAGAGACATGGATCTGGCTCAGGCCAGTCATCTAGCTGTGGTCAGCAAGGATCGAGCTCAGGGCAGTCTTCTAGCTATGGTCCATATGAGTCTGCATCAGGTCAGTCTTCCAGTCACAGACACCAGGGATCTAGCTCAGAACAGTCATCTGGACAAAGGAGACATGGATCTGGCTTGGGTCAGTCATCTAGCTGTGGCCAGCGAGGGTCTAGTTCAGGTCAGTCTTCAAGCTATGAACATTATGGCTCTGGATCAAGGGAGTCTTCCAGCCATAACCAACATGGTTCTGGTTCAGGACAATCATCTGGCTGCGGTCAACAAGGATCTAGCTCAGAGCAGTCATCTGGTCAAAGGGGACATGGATCTGGCTCAGGCCAGTCATCTAACTGTGGTCAGCAAGGATCGACCTCAGGCCAGTCTTCTAGCCATGGCCCATGTGGGTCTAGATCAGCTCAGTCTTCCAGACATAGCGAGCATGGCTCTAGCTCAGAGAATTCAGCTTGTCATAAGAGTCAAGGATGGTCAGGGAATTACCAAAAAGAGAGGAGTTATGGCGATTCAAGCCATAGGGAAGGTCACTCAGGAAGACCTTATGAACAAGTAGAAAGTTCCTCAGGCTGTAGTTCTGGACAATATATACCCTTTTCTAGCCAGTCTGGACCAAATACATTTTTAATTAACAATGAGATATACAGACATGATAGTTATATGAAAGAAAGTAACTATGGAAGAGGAAATACAGGCCCAAGTTCCCACAGTTTCTGTAGCAGCACTCCACTCTATGAATATGTCCAAGAGCAGAGATGCTATTTCTAAGAAGGAATATGGATATGAGTGAAATTAACTCAAATAATACCTAAAGAAAATAGAAACTTCTACATATAAGCAGTACTCATCATCCTAAAAATAAATATGGTTCTATTTTTTCTTTTAAACTATATTTCTTGTCTTTCAAAAATGTAAGGTAATTGGAACTGGACTACTTTGTTAGGTAATATTGGGTTGCATAAATATAGGTGTTACTAAATTGAAAAATAATGTAAATCATATTAAGAGTTTCAGGTATTGTGGGGGTGTCTTGCTGAATGCTTATTCATTAAGAGAATGCCAAAACTAAGATTGCATTTCTAAAATGGGAAAAAATTATAAATGCATTGCCAGTGTTAGAACCAAAATTTTGTTACAGCAACATATGCCATATATTTGGCATGCCACATATTGAATGGTGGCTAAGAGAAGACCCTAGAAGATGCAACTTTAGTCATTTCTTTGCTTATCAAAACCTTCATATTTCTATTCTAGGTGAATCTTTATTCAGTAAACTATCAAGTAGCATAAGAAATTAGCATTGGGTGCTTCTTCCTAGTCAATGAGTAAAGGGACTGTTTCTTTGCAACCAGGAATGAGCCAGTGTTGGATCAAAGAATTTCAGTTTGGGTGGGCTCTGGTTTGGTTTCAGCAAGAAAATAGATTCTTACTCTCAAGAATGTGCTCCAGTTTGGAAAACTTGTAATAACAAAGCAATAACATATTCCATCTTACTTTTGTAATTCGATGAAAGTATCATCCATGTCAATTGCTGAAAAGTGGTTGGATTTGATTGTAACACATTTGTTTCAAGTCTTTGGATTTTAACAACTGGAATGTATTTAAACTGACAATAAATAAGTGGTGATCAAACAATGAGGTTGGTTTCATCTCTGCTTCATTTTCACATCTCACACATTAGGTAGCAACTCTGAAACTAGCCCCCAGGGCTCTATTTCAAGATGTCTGTGGTTCACAGCAATCCAGATACAACAGACAAGGAATTTTAAAACTCAGAAGTAAAACAAACAACTCAATTTAAAAACTTACAAGAGGGGGACTGAGCCCCGGTGGTGCAGTGGTTGTGTGCAGGACTGCAGCCCACAGGGTTGGCAGTTCAAATCCAGCAGCAGCTCTCCAGGAGCAAGGCTGGGCCTCCTACTCCCACTAGAGGGCAGTGATGCCCCCCCTTAAAAGCTAGCAAGAAAAAAAAACCTAGCAAGAGATTTGGATGGATACCTCACCAAAGAAGATGTACAAGTGACCAATTAAGTAATTCAATATCATTAACTGTCAGGAAAGTGCAAATTAGAACATAATGAAATACAATTACAGGTCCATTAAACAAACAACCAAAAAAAAAAAAAAACACCCGCTGCTATGCAGTCAATTTCAACTCATATGACAGAACAGAACTGCACCACCAGGCCAGTGGGTACAGAATCCTGGCACTGGCTCCTCAGCTTCCAGGGCTCAGAGTCCATCAACAACATCTAGTGGTGGCAGAAGCAACTCAGAGCTGGCAGAGGTCTCCACATGGCTTCTCTAGCTTCAGAGGTCTGGCTCCATCAGGGTAAGGCCATGTGGCTTCTCCTCCGGCTCCTCCAGCTTCTCTGACGCTGTCATCTTGTCTTGTCCATAGTCTGTTGTCTCGGAGACTGACTCCTAACAACTGGGGAGGTTTCTCATCTCCATGAGGGAAACACTGTAAGATTTCCCAGAAGTCTCAGGAGAAAGCCATGCCCACACGGAGGCCTCATTGGCTACTCAATGGCTATCTCCACATTAACTCCACCCCTACATCTCAATCATAAAATTGACATATTGAGTAAGTACATGACCACCACAGAGATAACAACTGATTCAGGGATTTATAGGATAGAAAAGGTGAGAGGATTTGCAAACAAACAATGAATGTGGAAGGGGGGAGGAATCACTCCAACTGATGGTGTGTACACAACTCATTTTAAAAGCTATTTAACCAAAATAAATAAATAAGGCTATAAAATTGTTTGGGGTAATGGTGGTCTAACACTTCTTAATATGTTTTTGTAAGACTGACTTGGTGGCAGAGAGAACAAAGGCAAAGATAGAAAACCATTTTAAAGGTTTATTTCAGAGCTCCTTGGCGAGGTTCACAGGTCCCTCATTTGGGGCTAAAGAGGTCACTGCCCAGGAGTGAGTGGAGTACAGAGAAAGGGACAGCTCCTGGGTGAGGTTCACAGGTCCCCAGTTGGGGCCCCATGGAGTTGCACTGCCCTGAGGGAGAGGAAGTACTGGTCTGAGGTGGGGACAGTTTGGGGTATTTCCCACTGTGGTTTGGCTGTTCTATCAGGTGGACAGTTAGAACTCAGTAACAAGGTAGCAATACTATGGGAGCTGCCATCCATGCACGCCAGGCCTTCAAAGACCATCATCAGTTGTTGCACACCATTAAGCCCTGTCATGGGGGTATTGGTCCACTTGTCTGTCCCATCAGTTCCTGTTTCTGCCTAACAGGTTTAACTATTGAATTGCATGATTTGTAAATTATAAGCCTATAACAGTTTTTTTTTAAAGACATCCAAAGGGACAACTCAACCCTGTCATTTAGAGTGACTACAAATTGGCATCAGCTCGATGACAGTCAGTGTGAGAGGCAGAATTCTTAAGCTTCCTTTACCTCATCTTGGCCTTTTTCAAAGTTTGCTATTTTTGTATTTTAGCTTTGAAAGATTTGTATTTGACATCACTGGTTAGTATTTCAATTCTTCTGTTTTATTCTTTGAAAATATTACTCAGTTTGCCTTTTGAGCCTTTATTTGGAGTTGTTGAATTATTCATAGCTTTCCATTTACTCTATCATACTTCTCTTGTAGTGTTTTGAGTTCTTCTAACTTATTTATTTTTTTCTGTGTTTTTGTCAAAATTATAATACTCCTAGGCTCCTTCATTAGAAGATCTAAAGCTTTCTCTCCTTCCAATACCTCCTCTGTAACTACAACTTTATATATTCCATTCAATGGAGCCTTTTCTTCTTGTTTTCAATGTATATAGAGATTACTGCTTCCAAGACATCATTTTCTTTTTATATTTGTCTCTGGAATGAAGAACACCCCGCATGCCCCTGTTGTAAATCTTGAAAAGTCATGGGTGACTGTGTTGTGTAGATCTACCCTGCTCCAAACAGAATTCAATGGCAGGAAACAGTTAAATACTATCCCTGTTTAGGTCCTGGTCTTGAGGTAGGAGCCCAAGTTTTCAGAGCGTGCAAGAAAATGACTAAATTCAACTGGCACAAAGGGGAAGAGAAGAGAATGTCCATATTTTTTTTTACAGCTTGCCTGCCCAAGGTGTACTCACTGATTCTGTATATAGAGCACAGTCCAGGAACTTTTTAAATTAGCCCCCTCTGAAAATAAGCCAACAAACAGACTATATCTCTAACTGTGGGTCTATGGAGTGATGAAGCTGAAATTCTCCTATGCTAATTTTCCCCAGCTTAGGTTCATTCAGCTTTGAATTCTCCCAGGGTCAGCTCATCCCCCTAGATGCCAGGCAAGGGTTGTTAAAGCCCACCATGGAACCAGGTGCAATTTCAAGAGTTCAAGCCAAGCATCTGGAGTTAGCCTCCAGTTTAATCATGGTGACTCTTTCAACCATCAGTTTTTTGACACCTATGAATTTTCCCATGCCAAATAAATGACATTTGCCTCTCCCCAATGTGTAACTAACCTTCCCCCAAGTATGTTGGGGGAGTATTCATGTCCTTCTTTGTGGTGTAAGTGCCACAGCAAATGTGGAGATGATGAAAGGAAGGGCATCCCAGAATCTGTGCCTTTTCGTTTGTTTGTTCTTTGGACAGATTTTTTTTCAAGGTCACAAAGTTCTATATTAGCCCTTCTCTCTGATATCAATCCATAAGTCTTCTTCAGACTCATGAAGTGCAAGCAGTGACACCAGGACACTAGCAGGTCAATGGGTACAGAAGTTTTTGTATCCATTGGTGGTAGAAACATCTCAGCGCTGGCAGGGGCTTCTCTGTGACGTCTCAAGCTTCTCACAACTGACAGGAGTCTCTATATAGCTTCTATCATTTCAGAAGTCTGGTTCCATCAGGGCAAGCCCATGTGACTTCTCCTCTGAGATGTCTCGCAGGGAGTCAACCATGTGTCTTATCAATAAAGTGTCTCCAAGGGACTGAGTCATAAGTCTCTCACGTCCAAAGGGAAAATATCACCAGATTTCCCAGAATTCTCAGGAGAAATCCCTGTCCACACAGGTCTCATTGGTCATCTCCAGATTGCCAGGCTAGACTCAGCCCCTACACTCCCAGTCCTGAAATTGACATGATTAGGGACTGCTACAATGAATACAACTGTTTTTACATATTACTAAAATCCCTAGGAAGTGCATATTGGTAAGCATCTCAGCTTCTAATATGAAAGTTTGAAGGTTTGATTTTTAGTTCACCAGACACACATCAGAAAAAGGTCTAATAATCCACTGATGTCTGAGGGGGTACACAATAAAACAAACATACAAACACAAACAAATTTTTCCCAAAGCTATTTATTTATATGTAATCTAATCTCCATTTTTCAAACTTTAGATAAGTTAGCTGGAAACATTATGGGAATGGTTTAGAGAAAAACGTATTTCTTAACTTTATATTTCTATGCTTGTTCAATGGAATGGTACAACTCCTTTTCCTTCTGGGCTTGAAGGAGATGATCACATCCTATTTATAATGCCATGTCAAAGGGTGTAAAGAGTTAGGATCCTAGATGATATGGAAATATAGAAATAAACAATGCTAAAAATTACTGTTGTTTTGATTTACTTGTATACAATAATATATCTCCTTTTGTTTAAACAAATTTTTATAACAACCCAAGCTACTTTTAATATTTCTTTTTTTAAGTCATTTTATTGGGGGCTCATACATTGTTTTTCACAATACATAAATAAATATACTGTGTCAAGCACCCGCATATGTCCACTTCTATTATCATTCTCCAATTGTTCGCCTTTTCCCTTGAGCCCCTGGTATCAGCTTTTCCATCCCTTCCTCTCTTCCCCTGCTCTCTGCTTCCCACCAACCCTCAATACTTTATACATTGTTATTGTTCTGTCATATATTACAATGCCCAGCCTCTCCCCCAACCCACTCCCCTGATGCCCATCCTTCAAATAGGAGCTTATGTGTATATCCTTGCCATTTTTCCCATCTCTCTACCCCACCTTTTCTCTACCCTTCCAGCATCTCCAATCTAACCATTGGCCCAAAGGGGCCCATCCATCTTGGTTTCCCCATATCTCCAGCTCCCCTCTATACTAGTGTACCTTCCCCAGTCCATCTGGATTTGTTAGTAAAGTTGGGACCATGATGGTTGTGGGGGCGGGAGGAAGGTTTCAGGAACTAGATGGAACTTGTGTGCATCATCACTGCCCAGCTGTACCTTGACTGGCCTTGGACTGATTCTTACCTCTGAAATTAGCAGGCTATAATTGGTAGAGGTTTCTGTTTTTCTCAGGAGGTTTAGAACTCAGGTTCTCTCATCTTCTCTGCTTTTAAAAAAAAAGTTTTGTTTGAAGAACAGTTTTACACAGCCTCAACTACACCGCCATGTAACTTTCAATCTGTTCCCCCCTTTTAGTTTAGTACCTCCAAGTCTTTTCATAGATCATCATAATGCTTAACTTTGTCTTCTCAAGCTTTCTTTTGAAACATTCTGTTCAATTATTTTGCTTCATCATTCCTTTTGCTTGCTTTAGCCACTCGACATGCAAGAGTAAGCTTTAAATGGTTCCCGGAAGATGGCACCAATGTAGGACAGTCCACGTGAACGGCTCACTGTTGGATAATCAGATTTGCAAATAAGGTAGGTGTGTTGGGGGACTAGAATGTGTCTTACAGCACCCCAGACTCCCCTTGTGTCCCTTAACCTACAGAGAGCATGGCTGTGCTTGTCACGTAAGTGGTCCCTGTTCATAGCACCTCCCCGTGCTTTGCTTCCCTTGCCAATGCAGCAGCGACTCCTCTTTTTTTTTTTCTTTTTCCTCTCTTCTTTTCTCCCCACCCCCAGCCCTGACTGGTGGCTCACCTCCATGGGGGAATTCGTCACAGTTTTTCATACTTCAGGGGCATATCACATACACCAGAGTGGATATCAGGAGGTGGGACACTGCAGTGAGCCTCTTAGTCTGCAGACAGAGGAGCGCTTCCCTTGGTGATAATCCATAGGCAAAGTCCAGCTCCCTCCTACAGATGAATAGAGCTGAACAGTCGAAGATAGTCTGAGAAAGCATGCTGAGAATCTGACATAAGCAGGTTCTAAGAAGGGTGTTGGAGGTGTTTCTCTATACTGTTTTGAGAAAGAAATCACAGAACTCCTCACTGTGCCTTTAAAAACAGAAGCTGGCACTTTCAGATTTCATGGAAGGTTGTCCACCACAGGTCAGGTAGCCTTTGGAACTGGTGCCCACATACTAGACTGATTACCTTCTGCATGAAAGCCCCTCCTCCCTGGGGAACTCACTGTAATAGTACATTACACCCTGGGGCCACACATAAGGCGTTCTGAGTTGTACAGGAACCCACTGTTATAAACATAATAATGGAAAGAATGCACTCTTCCAAAATAATAAACAGAGTCCATAAGGACTCTTGTAGATCATTATATCTCTCCCTTATTCCAACCAGGATAACCTCCAAAACCTGTCCCCTCCATTTCACCAACACACAAACTCCTTTAATTTACCATGTAAAATCGCATCTCCCATAACCCTTTTCTCCAACTCATTAAAAATGACTTTACCAAAGGAAAGATTACCTATGATTAATACACCACCTAAGACCCACTCCAGAACACCTAAACCCTAATTATCCCACTCACTCAACTAACACTTCCTCCTCATCTATGCACAATAACTTTCTCCAGCACCTATCTGAGTCTCTTTTAACCTAAAGATCCAGCCCCTGCCCCCTACACATTCTACACACTCCATCATCAGTTCATCCAAAAGACCACACAAGCAATAGCCAACACCTACAGCTAGAGAAAAAAATCTAGAGAAAAAAAAAGTCAATTAACTGAAGATGACCCAAACATTGATGGCTAACACAGAAGAAGCTGCCCTTGAACTGCCAGTGAAAAAATACTTGAAAATGTTGCTCAGTGCCATTCAGGAAATTAGGGCATAAATACTGAAAACAAATGGGAAAAAAAGAAACACTAGAATTGTCACACTGAAGGGAAGTCCAGGAGTAAAGGAATAACATAGAAGAAATAGATTTAAAAGGTATGGGATATTGATAAAAGAATGACAGAGATAGAAAACTGTATCAGTGACCTTGAAGATAACCAGGCAGAATTCTGTAAATGAGAGAATTACTCAAGCCAAAAAGCAAGAGAATCTTAAAAAGTCCTGACGAGGATGTAGAACTCCATGAAATGAAACAATGTTTGAATTATTGGGGTCCCTGAGCAGGAAGATAGAAATCAGCATTCAGTTAAAATAGTAAGGTAATGCTTGGAAGAAAATTTCCCCAATATCACAAGGGAGGAAACAATAACCATTCAAGAAAAGGAGAGAATATCAATCAGATTAAACCTAAAATTTACATGAAGACATATAGTAGTCAAACTATCCAATTTCAAGGAAAAGGAGAGACTCATGAGAACAGGTAGAGAGAAAAAGACAGTCACATATAAAGGTAAACAGATAAGAATAAGCTCAGACTTCACTGCAGAGACCATGCAGGAAAGAAGAAACTGGAACAATGTCCCCAAAAGCTGAAGAACAATAACTGGAACCCAAGATAACTTTATCCAGCAAAGCTCTTCATCGAATTTGAAGGAAGTATTAAGAGGAAGCAATTAGAGAATTAATAAAAACATTACAAAAAATACTTTCCAGTTCTTTATGGGCAGAAAACCGACAACCACAGAATACAAACATGAAACCACTACAGAATGTAGCACCACTGTATCAGTCTGGGTAGACTGATACATTATGGTAGCTTGGGAGTGGGATACTGGAGAAATAAATCATCAAGATGGAGAGTGGATGTTTAGATGAATGCTACCTTATGGGAGTGTTTCCTCTTTGCCTAGCCAGAAGTCAGATATGTCCATGCAGATTACTGGGTTGTTTTCTGGAAAGAATATGGGAAGTTAAAGTTTTTATTCTTTTCTTTGGTTGTTGTTTTTTGTTATTCCCACTTAAAATGGTGAAAATAAATGTGATTAGTGTATATTTTGAGGTCAGGGGACAGAATTATCTCTTGAATTTCTCAAAGCTGCTTAGACTGATAGAAGGTCTAAATGGCTGACAGAAAGCCTGGCTCTTGCTCATACAGTCAGAGGCCTAATTCCATATTGTGTACCAATAGAATAGTTTAGATAAGGATTATGATGAACTAAATAAGGAGTGAAATAGACTTTTAAGAACTGAGTTTAGGATCCAATTCTACTTTGACTACACTAATTTCATCTGTTTATTATTGTTAATGCAATGACTGATATAAATAATTACTGGAAAGTATGGAAATAGAGAACTTATAAACCCACTTGCCTAGAGCTCTTAAAACTTGATCTTTATTTTTTTTGTTTGGCATCACTGCCCTCTGGAGGTCGTGGGAACTACCCAGCCCTGCTCCTAAGAGTCACCGCTGGATTTGAACCGCCAAGCCCGCGGGCCGCAGTCCTGCACTCAACCACTTATGCCACCGGGGCTCAGCCCAAAACTTGATCTTTAAATGGGTTGAAGACATCCTACAAAGAAGTATCTGAAAAGTCCCATGCAGTGATTTGGAATACTCAGGATATTTGCATTCCAAGAGACTTGCCCAGTGACTGTTGACAGATTGAAAGGAGAAAAAAGGAACTTTGGATTTTTGAAATTTTAACTAGTGGTTTTTGTCTGGAGTTGGAAAAAATCTGGAACCATGAAGAAAACTCTTCTCCAAGACTCAGTGTTAAAGGAACCCCATGGCAACCTGAAATGCTTGCTAGGTGAACACCTGAACCTGAGCAGGTTGATGGAAGTAGGAGAAAAGCAGCAATAGAGAGATGGGTTGAGTCTGACCACTGACACTCATGGACCTGGTTTACAGGAACTAGAAGAGAACACAAGAGCAGATTGACCGGTCTGAAGGTCATGACCTAGCACAGGGATCTAGGGTTGTTGAGAATTTGTGAGGATCTAAAGGAAAGGCAGCCAATGGGCACCTAGTGAGACTAAGTGAGGCAGCCCACATCATGTTTACCAGACTCAATAAAGAAAATTTTTGAGCCTGTAAACTGGTGTCTTTATGGATGGGCTGTCCTGATTTGACTTTGTTTTGGGGCATCACTGCCTCTGGTGGTCATGGGAGCTACCCAGCGCTGCTCCTGAGAGCCCCTTTGGATTTGAACCACCAGCCCGCGGGCCACAGTCCCTCACTCAACCACTTACGCCACCGGGGCTCAGCCCCTGATTTGACTTTGAGAAACAAATTAATAGACTCTAATATGTATATAATAAAGAGATTTGTTATTTAAAAAAAAAAGAAAGAAAGATCCACGACCACCAGAGAGCAGTGATGCCAAAAAAAAAAAGTGTTTTGCTTTTGTATTTGCTTTTTGAGGGGAAGCATCACTGCCCTCTGGTGGTGGGGGTGGGAGACCCAGTCTTTGCTCCCATAGAGCTGCTGCTGGAATTGAACCTCCATCCCAGTCAACTGCAGTCCCGCGCACAACAGGGGCTCAGCCCTAAAAAAAAAACAGTTTTATTTAGAGTAATTATACATTAAGAAAAAATCCCAGCCCAGTCCAGATCAAGTCCATAAGTCCGATATTAGCCCATATACCCAGTACCAATCTATAAACTCCTCCTTAGACTCAGAAAACACATGCAATGATGACAAATTCAGGAAAATCACAGAGCAGTGGGTAAGAAGTCTTGTGGATCTAGTAGCATTATAAGCATCTCAACACCAGCAGGGGTCTCCACTTGACTCCTTCAGCTTAAGGTACTACTGTAGGTCCATGTGTCTTGTCAGTTGCAATGTGTTCTAGGGAGTTAATCATGTATGTCCCCCCTTCAAAGAGCTATTTATCTCCTTAGAACCTCCAAATGAGGTCATCAAGCTGGGACTTGACTGACAGGCTAAACTCCACCCCTTCATTCATAAGTGTCAATTTACATCACATTGTGTAATTACCACAACCACCCAGTTCAACACACTCAAAAAAGAACCCCAAACATTACAGATCCAAAGGAGATGAAGACAAGAATAAACTACACACACACACACACACACACACACACACACACATACCATCCAATACATGAGATAAAATGAAAATGCAAGATACAAATAGTACAAAATGGCAGCAACTGTTCTACATTCAGTTTTAATTACATTGAATGGCAATGGTTTGAGTGTATATATTAAAGGACAAAGAGGTACAGACTGGATTAGACAACAAAATCCAGCAATCTGCTGCCTTCAAGAGACACATCTCAAACTAACAGATAAAAATAGACTAGGACTCATAGGATGGCAAAATATTTACCAATTTAAAAAAAAGCCAAGGTGACAATACTAATTTCAGACAAACAGACCTCAAGTTACAAGACATAATGAAAGATAAGAATGGGCAATGCATAATGCTCAAGGGATCATTTGATCAAGAATCCATAGACATAATAAACATATGTGCTCAATGAAAGACTCTTGAAATTCATCAACCATATTCTAAAAGATATGAAAAGAGCAACACCAGATCAACAATTATAGTGGGTGATTTTAATATTCTACTGTCAAAGATTTATCAAAAGGGTGAAACCCAATAAATAAACTGAAGACCTGAACAACACAAAAAAGTTGACCTAATAGACATTTTCAGAGTTCTCCAACCAACATTAAAAAAAAACACATATTCCTCTCCAATGTATATGGCTCATGCCCCAAAATAGACCACATGCTGGAACACAAGGCAGGCTTGAGAATATTCAAACACATACAGGTTATTCAGATCTTCTCTGACCACCATGCTATAATTTTGGAAATTTACAATAGAAAGAACAACAGCAACAAAACAAGACAAACACATGGAGACTTAATAATACATTTCTTGGAATCTTAATTTCGGTATTACCCCAAAATAGAGAGGAAATTAATAGGTTCTTAGAAACCAATGAGAAGGACAAGGCAACATATCAAATCCTATGGCACACAGCAAAGGTAGTTATCGGAGGTCACTTTATTGCAATAAGTGCACAGTTTAAAGAAAGGAGAGTAATATGGTCAGTACCTTACCTCAGCACCTTCAGCAGCTAGAATAGAGCCAACAACACAATCCTTTTAACAGCAAAACAAAAGAAATTATAAAAACTAGAGTGAAGATAAATGAACAGGAAATCAGAAGAACAATGGAAAGAACCAACAGAGCCAAAAGTTGGTTCTTTGAAAATATCAGCAAACTAGGAAAATGATTAGGAAGCTTAAATAAAGAAAAGAAAAACCAGAAGTCAATATATAGAATTGGGGCTAAAACAAGGAAAATCAAAACAAATCCCAATGAAATAAAAACATTAATTACACGGTACTATGAAAGACTGTATTCTAACAACTTCAACTTGGAGGGCACGCACAAATACCTAGAAAATCATTCTCCCCAAATTGATGCATGTGGACATTAAGAACTTGAACAGACCCATAACAAAAGAAGAAACAGACAAGGACATCAAGAGACTCGCAAGCAAAAAAACAACCACCTGGTCCAGATGACTTGACAGGAAAATTCTACCAAGCATTCAAAGAAGAGCTGACACCAATTCTACACAAACTCTTCCAGAATAATAGAAAGGGATAGCAAATTCCCCAACTCATTTTATGAAACCAGCAAAACACTGGTACCAAAACTGGGGAAAGACTCACAAGGATAAAGAACTACAGACTGATGTCACTCAAGAATATAAATGCAAAAGTCCTCAACAAAATTTTGGCCAATAGAACCTGACAGCATATAAAAAAAAACAACAACCAAAACATCATGACCAAGCAAGATTCATACCAGGGGTTCAGGGATGGTTCAACATTCAAAACACCAATAATGTAATCCACCACATAAACAAGAAAAAAAGACAAGAGTCAAATGACCCTACCAAGTGATGTAGGAACATCATTTGATAACATCCAACACTCATTCCTAATAAAGACTCTCAAGAAGTTAAGATTAGATGGTAAAACCCACAATACGATAAAAATCATCTATGTAAAACCAATAGACAATATTACACTCAATGGAGATGAGCTGAAAACCTTTCCAGTGAATAAGGGAACCCAACAAGGATGACCCTGATCTCCACTTTTATTCGACAATACTGCCTAAAGCAATCTACACATTCAGTGCAATCCCAATCCATAGTTCAGCATCGTTCTTCAGAGAAATGGAAAAATGGATTACCAACTTCACAAGGAAAAGAAAGAGGCCTAGGATAAGCAAAGAACTCCTCAAGAAGAAAAACAGAGTAGATAGCTTTGCACTGTCTCAAAACCTACCACATAGTCAGTTATCAAAGCGGCCTGATACTAATATAATGATAGATACTTGGACCAATCGATTAGGACAGAAAACCCAGAAATAACAATATTTGCAAGTAAAATATTGCATTTTTGACAAAGGCCCAAAAAACATTAAACAGGAAGCAGATGCCCTCTTCGATAAATGGTGCTGGAAAATCTGGACATCCACCTGCAGAAGAATGAAACAAGACCCACCTCTTACTCCATGCACAAAAGCAAACTCAAGATGGATTAAAGACCTAGATGTAAAATCCAAAGCTATCAGGATCCTCAATGAGAAATTTGGAACAAAGCTAAGAGTCCTGGTGCAGGGAATACATGGGTTAGCAGAATTATCAAAAGAAACATACTCCACAGAACATAATATAGATGAATGGAACCTATTAAAATAAAACACCTTGTGTATCAAAAGGCTTTAATAAGAGTAAAAGAGAGTCCACAGACTGGGAAGAGATATTTAATAATGACCTAACAGACAAAGAACCAATTACTAAGATGTACAGAATTTTACACGCTTACAACAACAACAAAATACTAAGAAGACTGGCAAAAAATATGAACCAACAATTCATACGAGATGTGTTAGTCTGAGTAGACTAGAAAAACAAATTCACAGAAACGCATGTGTATAAGAAAGAACTTTATATACAAGAGCAACTGTCCATCAAGAAAACATCCCAGCCCAGTCCAGTTCAAGGTCATAAGTCTAATATTAGCCCATATGTTTGACACTAATCCATAAGTCCTCTTCAGATTTCACGAAGCACAAGCAATGACACCAGGATAATCACAGGCCAGTGGGTGCAGAGTTTTGTGTATTCAGTGGTGGTGGAAGCATCTCAGTGCTGGCAGAGGTCTCCAAGAGGTTCCTCCAGCCTCAGAGACTTGCCCAGGTCAAGACACTATAGCTCCATGTGGCTTCTCCTCAGCGATGTCTCACAGGAAATAAACCTTGTCGGTAGAGTGTCTCCAAGGAAGTGAACCAAGAGAGATACTGTCACCACCTCCAAGAAAGAATACTGGATTTCCCAGAATTCTCAGGAAAAGGCCATGTCCACAAAGAGGTTTCATTGGCTATCTCCGGATTGACAGGTTAAACTCTACCCCAACACTCTTCATCCTCAAATTGACATCATATTAGGTGACTGTCATGCAAGGTGACACTCAAATGGCTAATGAACACACAAGGAAATGCTCCAGGTCATTAGCCATCTGGGAAATGCAAATCAAAGAAGCAATAAGATACCCAACTAATGCCATTGCTATAGCCCAATTTTTTTTAAAATTGAGAACAAATAAGGAATTCTTATTCTCTGCTGGTGGACTTGTAAATATATACAGCCACTATAGAAGGCAATATGGTGATACCTAAACTAGAAAGAAATTGAACTACCATATGACCCAGCAATACCATTACTGGGCATATATCCCAAAGAAATAAGAAACAGATCAAGGACAGACATTTGTTCTCCCATGTTTATCACAGCATGGATCACAATAGCAAGAAATTTGAAACAGCCTAAATTCCCCTCAATAGAAGAGTGGATGAACCACTCCCCCATCCCCCGCCACACACACACACACACACACAGTAGAGTATTACACATCCCTAAAAAAACAGCAGTGAAACCATGAAACACCTAAACTCATGGAGGAATCTGAAAGACATGCTGCAGTTAGTCAAGCACAAAAGGACAAACGCTGAGTTCACAGGCACAAGCTCATGCTTGTAGAGCATCCAGTCTTGGCTGGGGTCCAGACAGCCTGATAAAGAACCGAACCAGTGTCAATGAATCACCTATCATCCACTCCAGATAAGTATAGTGTAAGTCTCTTTGCCAGAGGGCAAGTCACAACAGCTGGATCAAATGGCCAGGGCAGACATGGATAAATGCTTTCTGCTACATGGTAGCCATGCAGACCTGGAGTGAGGTCCCCTGAAGAGGGAAGCAGCCCTGTCAGAGAGATGAGGCTTACTGATGGGAAGGGCAGTGCAGGAGAGGGGAAAGGGGAATATAGTTGCATGTCTGTTGGGGATGGGGTAGGAGGGCTGATTGCCGGGTGCAGGGAGAAGAGATTGAGGATCCTTTGGGGATCCTTAGGTAGGGAGGGTCTTTAGTGATGGGCAGAAAGAGGGCATAACTGACCTAGGACATCTGAGGGGAGCCTGGGAACCCAAGCCGGGTACTGTAGAACATTGAGGCACTGAACCCTGACATTCAGGTACAATTTATGCTCCAGAGGCTGCATTGGCGATACCCCAAATGGGAGCTCCCCTACGAACTGGACTCTGCTCCAGACATACTTGCAACCTGAGGACTTAAGCCAGAAAACAGAGATCTGAGGTAGAAGAAAACAGTTATACCAAGAGTGGTATAATGTTGGTTGGCAAACAAACAAGGTTTCAATACATCGATGCCTGGCATGTTGTATTAAGACATGTATTATCCAGGCAACTCTGTGACAGCTGTTCTTTTAGAGTAGGCTTATGCTGATTTACATTAGTGTGTATCTCACGTGTGTTGCCATGGAGCTAATCTCCTTGAAGGTGTATTATTTGCTTTATAATTTTTCAGGAAATGAAAACCAGGGATATTGTGCCTACAGGAAAAGAAAATATAACAAAGGTTTGGGGGTAGTGGATTGTTGAGGGAGGGAGGGACAAAAGGGAAATGATGCCAAGAAGTCCAGGAAGGAAAAACATGTTTTGGAAATCATGTACGAGCCTGCAAGAATTGTACAGTTAGGTTTAACATGATTAAACTATGGAATAGTATGACTTGACATATGTATTGGCTCCCAAATTACAGAAAATTAACTAAATGCAAAATAAAGGCATAGATCCAGGATTGGATTGGTGGTTCACACTAAATCCAAGTCCCAATTTAGAACAATCAGTTCTTCATCATGGCCCTGCTCAATACTCACCCTCATGAAATGATCACTGAAGATAAGGGCGCTACAACAAAATGTGGTGAAGAAAGCAGATGATGTCCAGCTATCAATTGGAATACAGTTGTGCTACTCCATGTAGACTGGAGAAACAAATTCATAAACATGCATATGGATATAAGGGAAAGGTTTATATACAAGAGGAATGGAACATTGAGAAAGCCTCCCAACCCAGCCCAGTCTAAGCTCATAAGTCTGATATTATCCCATATGGCTGATACAAATCTATAAAGTCTCCTTCTGACTCACGAAGCACATGCAATGACACCAGGACAATCACAGGCCAGTGGATGCAAAGTCCTGTGTATCCAGTGATGGTAGAAGTATCCCAGTGCTGGCAGGGGTCTCCTCGTGGCTCCTCAGCAGTATCCACTGGCAGTAGAAGCCTCTCTGTGCTGGTAGGGGTCTCCCTGTGGCGTCCAAAGCATCTCAGCCCTGGCAGGAGTCTCCACATGGTCTCTCCGACCCCAGAAGTTTGGTTCCATCCCGGTAAGCCCATGTGGCTTCTCCTCCAGCCCCTCCAGGAATCAGGATCAATCAGCATGCTGCCATCTCATCTTGTCAATAGTTCATCTCCAAAGAACTGAGTCAAGTCTCTCTTCTCCAATTGGGAAGTACCTTGATACTTCCCCACCCCCAAAAAAAGTTGCAAATATACATTAATAATCAGATCATGGAATGTATGAAGTTGGAATCTAAGAAAGTTGGAAGTCAATAAAATAAATGAAACAATATAAGAAAATAAATATCCTAGGCATTCCTGAACTGATATGGACTGGTACTGGCCATGTTGAATTGGGCAGTCAGATGGTTTATTATACTAGAATAACAAATTCAAGAGGAATAGTTCTGTATCCATGTGGTAGGTATATCATCATTTGTCAATTTGAGGATTAAGAATGTCAAGGTGGAGTCTAACTAATCAATCTGGAGATAGCCAATAAGACCTCTGTATGGGCATGGCCTTCTCCTCAGAATTCTGGGAAATCTAGTATTCTTTGTTGGAGGTGGAGACACTATCCCTCTCAGTTCACTCTCTTGGAAACTCTCAACTGACAAGGCTAACTTCCCTGGGAGACATTAAAGCTAACAAGACACATGGAGCTACCTTAGTGCCCTGAGCCAGACAAGCCACAAAGATGCAACCAGACCTCTGAAGCTGGAGAAACCACAGAGACCCCTGCCAGTGCTGAGATGCTTACACCACCACTGGATTCAAAGACTTTCTATCCAGTGGCTTGTGATTGACCTGCATTTGGCTCCATTGTGCTTCGTGAGTCTGAAGCGGACTTTTTAGATTAGTATCGGACATATGGGCTAATATCAGACTTATGACCTTGGACTGGACCAGGTTGGAATGTATTCTCAATGTTCAATTCCTCTTATATAAAAACCTCTCCCTTATATACATATGCATGTTTATGAATTTGTTTCTCTAGTCTACCCAGACTAACGCACCATCCCACAAAAGAACAAATCAAGATCTACCTTAAAGTACAAAGCTGCGATAGGATAATATCTCTATACGTACAAAGAGGACTAGTTAATATAACTATTTGCGGGGGGTGGGGGGTGGACATCACTGCTCTCCGGTGGTGGGAGTAGGGGGCCCAGCTCCACTGCTGGAATTGAACTTCCATCCCAGTGGGCAGCAGCCCCGTGCACAACCACTACGCCACCAGAGTTCAGCCCAGTTAATATAACTATTGATCCAATGTATGCAACACCCACTAAAGTTAAATAAACTGAAGAATTCTAGCAATTTTTTTTTAAGAATTCTGATGGCAGAGTGTGTTATGGATTAGACTGGAAACCACCAACCACTCTGTGAGAGAAAGAGGAGACTTTCTAGTCCATTAAGAGTTATAGTCTCAGGCTGAGCCCTGGTGGCTTGTACGCAGGACTGCGGCCTACTGGGATGGAGGTTCAATTCCAGCTCCACAGGAGCAAAGGCTGGGCCTTCTACTCCCACCACCAGGGGGTGCTGATGCCCCCCCCAAAAAACAAACAAACAAAAAAAAAACAACAAAAAAAGAGTTATAGTCTCAGAAAGCCACAGGGATAATTCTAAAATCAAAATCAACTTAGTGAATTTAGTTTTTTGGTTTGTATTCACTTCTTCAGTCTGGAATTGATGAAGCACACACTCAAAATCCATTGACAATTACTGCAATTGAGATGCAGAAGAGGGAAGCAAAGAGGAAGAATCAGTAGTTTAAAAATATGACCTCGGTGATAGAAATTAAGCTAGAGATCACACTATAGAATTTTGGACAACCAAAAAGTTCTTCATTACAAATACATTTTACAACAATGTGGATGGAATCTACAGATATGGACATTGTCCCATAAAATACACAACAACAAAATGAACTGTGTTATTAGGGAGAGATGATGAAATGATGGAAA
This sequence comes from Nesogale talazaci, assembly GCA_004026705.1. Classification (NCBI taxonomy): domain Eukaryota; kingdom Metazoa; phylum Chordata; class Mammalia; order Afrosoricida; family Tenrecidae; genus Nesogale; species Nesogale talazaci. The sequence continues at coordinate 20,291 of PVJH01009050.1, read as the reverse complement.
AGTTCAATATTATAGGTCATAAGAAGATCAGGGTTTATTTTAAAACAGATCATCAGGGCCTGAGCCCCGGTGGCGTAGTGGTTGTGCGCGGGACTGCGGCCCACTGGGTTGGAGGTTCAAATCCAGCAGCAAGGCTGGGCCTCCGACTCCCACCACCAGAGGGCAGTGATGCCCCCCCCCCAAATAAAACAGATCATCAACTGCTAATATACCATTTAAGGTGAATCTAAAGGAAATTAAAACATGTCCTGAAGAGTCAAAATACAACCTCAAGTCTATTCCTCCTAAGTTTAGAGCCCATCTAGGAACATACGTAACATATTGAAAACTAATAATCACCTTCAATGTTATATGTAAAATGAGAAAGACTAAAGTATTTTGTCACCCCCAAATGTGGGCGACATTCCCACCTTTGTGATGCAAAGTACATATTAATATCTCCTTCGACATCACTGTTTTCTCAATCACAAGATGTACTAATTATTCCATGTTTGGAATCCAATGTGTTTATTGAGGAGTAAAACTCATTCTAAAAGTAGAGAGAGAGAGAGAAATATGACAAGTTGTGGATGGCATCAAGAAACCATACATGTATTTAAAATCGATAGCCTCATTGACTTTTCTGGCTAGTTGGTTTATTAGCTACTGAACAAAAAATCACTTCTATTGATTTAATTTTGAATCAACTCAAAGTTTAACTGCCCCTCTTGGTTTCAATGGTGGTTGATTTATTCAAGAGATGAAAGACTCATCTTGCTCCCTCAGAATAGCTGGCGGGTTCAAACTATTTACCTTGTAGTTGTCACTCCAACTTGAAACCCACTATGTCACTAAAGACCCTGTGATAGGATTTATTGTGCCAAGCAGGCCAATGAAAACCCTTCCATATGGGATTAATTGAAGGACAGAGAGATAAGTGGCTCCGCGAGCCTCATCTTTCTGGTTTCTTGTTCTCTGTCAGAAAAGAGTGTGGCTGCCTTCGCTAATTCTCTGCCTCAGCTGGCAAAGCCCACTTCCTGTGAGACATGCGTGAGGAGAAGCCACATGGACCTACCCTGATGTAGCCCTGGGTGCTGGAGTAGCTGTCTGGAGACCCCTGCCAGCGCTGAGATCCTTACATGCTCACTGATTCCGCTTTCCTCCTGCATTTGGTGTCATTTCGTGTGTTTTGTGAGATGGAGGAGGGACTTTATAGATCAGAGTCGAACATATGGGCTAATGTCAGACTTATGGACTTGGACATCCACGGGTTGGGATGCTTTCTTAATGTATATTCTTTATATTAAACGCTCTTTTTGTTTAAGAATTCTGTTTCTCTATTAACACAGATCCTATCAGTTACTGAAAGAGGAGTGTTAATAATCTCCACTTATGATAGTGAGTTGCTTATTTTACCTCTTGGGATAGTATTTGTTTCATGTATTTTGAAACTGTTAATATATGCATATACATTTATGATTGGTAAAGTTTCCTGATTAATTTATTCTTTTATCACAATAACATTCTCTTATCACAATAATATCACTGTAGCTCTAAAATACCACACATACAACAAAAAATTTTTATACATGGAGAGCAAAAGATCATGAAAAACATGAGGGGGAGGTTAGAAAATACCAAAGTAAATATCAGAAGAAATGCTTTTAAATATAGACTATCCAAATCAAACGGGAGGGAAGAGTGATGAATAAAAGAAGGGAAAGTGGGCTGAGCCCCGGTGGCGTAGTGGTTGTGCATGGGACTGTGGCCCACTGGGACGGAGGTTCAATTCCAGCAATGGGGCTGGACCTCCTACTCCCACCACTGGAGAGCAGTGATGCCCCCCCCCCCAAAAAAGAAGGGAAAGTGGGTGAAAGGAGACATTGGACAGAGTAAAATATGACAAAGTAATAATAATTTATAAATTATCAAGGGTTTATGAGGGGAGGGAAGTAGGAAGTGAGGGGGGGAATGAGAAGCTGATGCCGAGGGTTTAAATAGGAAGCAAATGTTAAGAGAATGATGAGGACAGCAGATGTGCAAATATGCTTGACTTGATGGATGTATATGTATGGATTGCGGTAAGGGCTGTGAGAGCCCCCAATTAGATGATGTTCAATTTTTTAAAAAAAATTTAATTTTGAAGAGAAGTTAAGAATACAAAGCATTATACTAAAATGTACTCTGACCTGGAGTTAGAAAGCCATAAGAGAAGGACACACTTAGGATTTATGAAGCTGAAAAATAACTGAAGAAAAATATGCAAGCCTTTATTTGCACTATAGAAAGAACCTAAGGGCAAGATATTGAACAAATAAAAAACACCCAAAATAGATGGAAGGAATTCACAAAATTGCTGAACAAAAAAAATCTCGTCAATGTTCAATCATTTCAAGGGGAAGCATAAGATCAAGCACTGATGTTATTGAAGCAAGAAGCCCACACTGCACTGAAGGTAGAAGAAAAATAACAAGGCTCAACTGAAATGTTCCAATCTGCTGATGCAATGCTGAAAACACTCACTAGGTTTATACTAAAACATTCAGAAGATAGCTGTCTGGTTAAGAGATGGAAATAGATCCATAGATCAATTCCAAAGAACTCTGATTCCTGAGAATGCACTAACTATCGAATAAAACCATCAATATCACAAGAAGTAATTTTTCCTGAGAATTAAGTTTAAAACTGTCGCCAGAGTAAATTGACAAGGAGCTCCAAGAAATTCAAACCAGATTCAGAAAAGGACAGGGAATTAGGGATATCATTACTAACATCTGTCGGATCTTGGCTGAAAGCGGAAACTACAGATAGGTTTTTGTTTACTTGTGCTATACTGACTCTGCACAGATATTCTAGAATATTCTATTCTAACAAAATATGAGTAACATCTTGAAAAATGGAAATTCCAGGACACTTAGCTGTGCCCATGGGGCAGCTGCTCAATCAGAACAAAAGAATAGTGTAGTTTAAAATTAGGAAATAAATGTAACAGGGTTATATCTGTTTTATGATACTTATTCAATCTATATGCTGGTCAAATAATCCTAGATGATGGACTATATTAATAAGAATTTGGCAGCAGGATTGGAAAAAGGCTCATTGACAACCTGTGACAATGCAGATGAAAGCACCTTACCTGCTGATTAAGAAGAGGTCTGGATTATCCTTAAAAGTACAGGCTATACTTTAAAGTATGGATTGTACTTTAATATAAAAAATTAAAAATCTTCACAATTGTACTAGCAGACAGTATAAACAGTATGAAGTCGAAGATTTTTGTTTGACTTGGATCCACAATCAACATCCATAGAAGAAGCAATCAAGAAACCGAACGATGCACTGTGTTGGATAAATCCATTGCAAAATACCTCTTTAAAGTGTTCAAATAAATATTTTAAAGAGAAGATATAATTATGAGAACTTATGTGTGCTAAGCCATGCAAAACCATGGCATTTTCAGTTACCTCCCATCTATGTGAAAACTGGACAGTCAACAAGGAAATTTGGAGAATTGATGCATTTGAATTGTATTTGGAGAAGTATACTGGAAGTACTGTGGACTGCCAGTATTACAAGCAAATCTATTTTGGAGGAAGTACATTCATAATGTTCCTTAGAAATGAAGATGATGAGTCTTTGTCCTACTTACTTTGGGTATGCTATCTGGGGAGGCTAATCCCTGGAAAGGGACATAGTACTTGGTTAAGTAGAATTCGATAGAAAGAAAGGAAGACCTTACACAAGATGGCTGGCACAATGGCTACATCAGTGGGCTGAATCATAGGGATGGTGAGGACAGTATAGGACTGGGTAGTGTTGCATTCTCTTGTACATAAGGTACTATGACTCAAAGTCATTTGAATGGCACCAAACAAAACAAGGGATTGACAGATACAAGGGAGATATGAAAGATCCAAGATAATGAGTCAGAACTCAGACTTGTGTCAATCATTTGATACAAGTCAAATGCCTCACTTTTGAAACGCTCACAAAATTCAGCAAGGAGTCTTCTGAAAAAAAATTGGCTTCCCATAATTTTCCCTAAGAGTAGTCACCAGTCAGATTATCATGTATGACTGTATTTCTCACTGTGTATTAGTTAACTGACAATATGGTTTCTGTGTGCCATTCCTGATGCATGCAGTTATGATGAAATGGCATTCCTGAATCTGATGGACTCTGAAGAACTGGCAAGAGTATGGTTCTGGATCTTCAAGAAAAGGGGCCAAACCCTGGAAATACTCCAGGCAACACCCGGCCTAACTCTTACGTCTTCTTCCACATTTCAAGACTTCAGAAGCAAGAAAGCTAAATTCAGTACTGGAGAAAAAAATAAGTGCCTTGTTGTATAGCTAAGCCAAGGAGATGTACTTCATATCTGCCACAGAGTGTGTAGAAGCAGGTCTGGATATCCCCCCACATACACACACTCTCTCTCACCATTAAGATGACAATATAGAAAAACATATGGGGCAGTTCTATTCAGATACATTTGGGGTCATTATGAGTTGATACCAACTCAATCAATAATAGCAACAATATAGCTAACTTGCTCATGTGGTATTTCTGCCCTCCATTTTATAAGTCCAGAATCTAAGAACCATAATGCTATATTTAAAAGAAGAGAGGCAATGAGGCAGGCTATCTGTTTTAGACAAGATCTTGCACAGTCCCAATTTCCTGGTGGGGTTATCTGTCCAGAGTCTGGATTTCACTTTTAAAGGTCAAGAAAGCCTATCTTTCTTGAACACTCAGATGTGATCAAACTTAGGGGGCAGATCCATATTCAGCAAAGTCTGTAGGATCCAATTTCTTAACTATGAGATACATACATTGAGAATAGATATCATTTGTCTATCATGGAAGAGGCCCTCCCACTGGATAGTACATTCAAGAGATACACAGTGATTAAATGGACTTTAGAGCAAAGGAATTTTATTCCTACAAGATTGCTCTGTCGTGCTATGGTAACCTGATGATTTTAACTTTTTCTCAAAAGAATATAAAACAAGCATTTTTAACAAGTCCCTACAAACTTGGGACTGGTATATTGTGTGCCATATGATTTGCATATGTTATTTAATTTATTTCTCATAGAAATACTGATTGGAAATATTGTGGTCACTTCATTGAAGAGAAAATGGAGATTGAAAGTTCAACTGACTTGCTCACATTTAATAAAGCAAGAATTCAGACCCATGAGAGGTGTTTCTGATCACAACAATGTCTTGCTGTATTAATGTGATATTGCTCTCTAAACATGAGTGAAACATTTAGAATTGGGGCAACCCTTCCTCTGGACACTACTTGAGACACAACAACTAATACTCATCCTCTGACTCTCCTTTTCCTTCTCTCAACACAATAATATTTAATGTCCTTGAAGAAGAGTTGAGAAACACTCTTCCTCATCAGCAATGTACGTAAGAGTAATTTCCAAGGGTGGATCCTACAAATAGCTCATCTGAATACATTTAATCTCATCAGATTTAGTAATCCTCATTAGCTTCAATTCCAGAGGGTGAAATTTTATCACCTCGTCGGGAATTGCTTGCAGCATACCTTGAAGTCGATTATGAACTCATTAGAGAGCCCTAGTGGTAAGCAGTTCAAAATCACCAGTCATTCCTTGGGAGAAAGATGGGACTCTCAAGAGTGCCAGTCTTGGAAACTCACAAGGGCTCACAAGGGTCATTCCCTCCTGTGCTAAAAGACCACCATGAGTGGAAATCCACTTAACGGCAGTGAGTTGCTTTTAGTTTACGTGTTTGCTGGCTTGTAGTAATACAATGATTAAACAGTTGACGGGCAACACAGTTGGAACCTACCACTGACTCCACAGAGGAACTCACCTGGTGATCTATTTCCATAAAGATGACAAACACTATGGGGCGATTTTACATATGGGCTTAAACTGCAAAGTCAGTAGTTCAAAACCACTACCCATGCTATGGGAGAAAGATAAGGTTTCCTACTCTCCCACAAAGAGTTCTAGTGTATGTAACTCACGGGAGTAATTCTACCTTGTCCTTTAGGATCACTATGAGTCAGAATGGACACAAAGGGAATGTGTTGGCTTGGCTTGGGTTTATAGAGCAGGTTAGGTGTGGAGCCTTGGTGGTGCTATCAATAAGCATTGGACTGCTAATCTCCCAGGTGTTTTGAGGAAGAAAGATGAGGCTGCTGCTCCACTAAATGTTTACAGATTCTGAAACACGATATAGTGTCAATCTGAGTTGGCGTACTGCTCCTTATCCTACTTTTTGTAGGGGAGCAATTCTCTTCTGTCTTAGAGCCCCGAAACCAAACTCACTGCCATAGATTCAATTCCGACTCCATGGCAATATAGGGCAGGGTAAAACTGCACCTACAGGTTTCCAAGACTTACCTCTTTATGAGAGTAGAAAGCCCGTCTTTCTGTCTATACTTTAGCTAACAGTATCCCTGTTATGCATACTATTATTATTATTATTATTATTATTATTTATTATTGCTGGTGATGTTGTAAGTACTTATTAAATGATAAATAATATTGTGACAAATCAGTAGGAAACGGAAAGATACTTTCAAGAATTGGTAATAACAGGAAAAATAAAGTAGAAGACCAGTAAATCTAGTCTTTTTATGGTTTGGGATTTTCCTCCCTCTTGCCCCGCCCCATTCTATCCGGGCTATCCGATTGTGATCCCTTTAAGAGTGTTAAGGAGGCCTGGTGGCATCATGAGTTACACATTCGGCTGTTAACCACAAGGTGCGTCGTCCAAAGCCACTAGTTGTTCTAAGAGAAAGATGAGACTTCCTACTCTCATAGAGATTTATAGTCTTAGAAACTCACAGGAGAAATTATACTGTCTTGTAAGGCAGCCATGAGTCAGAATTGACTCAATGGCAGTGAATTTTTGAGAGCAATTGGTAAGACTAGTTGATCTCATTGGGTTCTTCTACTGAGGGTCATGGAGTCTGGAGTTCATGTGTCTTCATTGTCCTTTTAACTAATTTTTTCTACGTATCTTTGATCATAAGTATTTCTTCATGTGTTTACTGGCTGCCTCAATGTATTCATTGATGAAGTGTCTTTTCATCTCCTCTGCTCATTTTATTATCTTTTTCTTGTTGTTAAAAGTTTTCGGCTGAACCCCGGTGGCGTAGTGGTTGTGTGCGAGACTGCAGCCCATAGGGTTGGCATTTCAAATGCAGCAGCAGCTCTCCAGGAGCAAGGCTGGCCTTACTACTCCCATCAGGGCAGTGATGCCACAAAATAAATAAATAAACAAATAAATAAACGTTTTCTACAGTTTTTTTCCTATAAATAGATCAGTCTCTTAACTGATATGTCATTGTGGAAAAGTCTTTTTCTCAGTCTTTTAGTGAAAATTTTTCAATGCTCTTAATCATATAGTTTGTCTTCTGCCTCTTGTGTATTTTTAGTTATATTTCATAGTAGATGTGTGCAAAATATTAAGATACTAAAGTATAACTATATTTTTTCTATGATGATGTTTATAGTTTTAGGTTTCACATTGTTTTTGATCCATCTTTAGTTTTTATATGATATATGGATCCTGTTTCATTTTCAGCAAATGAATAACCTGTTTTACTCACATTTTTCAAAGAAATTAGTTTTTTTCTACTTAATGGATGTCAACCCTTTTACAAACAGCAGCTGATGATAGGTGGATGGATTTATTTCTGAGTTTGTAATTCTATCCCACTAGAATATGTGCCTGTTATTGTGCCAGTACCAGGTTATTTCAACTACTTTAGCTATGAAATTAAAAGAGATCAAGCAGTGTGAATCCTTCTACTTTGGTCTCCCTTAATAGTATTCTGTTTATTCATGGTCACTTTCCTTTCCAAATAGTTGATTACTTTCCTATCTATTTAAAGTTTTATATGTACATTATGCCTATAGATCACATTAGGTAGTTGATATCTTCACAATTAAATCTTCCTATCCATAAGTATGGTATATTCTTAATTTGTAGGTGAATGTGAAAATCTATGTGAAACCTAAAACTATAAACATTTTATATGCTCTGAAATAATTTGAGAAGAAGTATTAGTAGCTCTTATCTGAATGTTTGGTAGAATTCACTGATTGGTTTAAGCTGGATTTTATAGATATGAAAATTTAGCAAAGCTTATATATGTGTATAAGCAGGGAAAATTAGACCATGTGGATCATAATAAACTATGGATGAGCTTGAGAATAGGAATTCCAGAATGCTTCATTGTGCTCACACAGAACTTGTACATAGATCAAGAGGCAGTTGTGGGAACAGAAGGAATATTGAATAGCTTAAAAGCAGGAATCATATACTTCAGAGTTACATCCTCTCAATATACTTATTCAATCTGCACATTGAGCAAGTAATCAGAAAAACTGGATCATATAAAGAAGAATGTGGCATCGGGATAGGAGGGTGGCTTATTAAAACTTGTGATAAGCAGATGCCACAGTCTTGTTTGCTGAGAGATTTGAAGTACTTGCTGATAAAGATCAAGGACTGCAGTCCTCAGTATTGATTATAACTCAATGTACAGAAGACCTAAATCTTTACAACTGGACTAATAGATAACATCATGATAGACTGAAAAGAGATGAAGTTGCTAAGGATTTCATCCTGCTTGGATCTACAATCAATTCTCATGGAAACAGCAATCAAGAGATGAAAAGACATGTTGCATTTGGTGAATCTGCTTCACAAGACCTCTTTGAAGTATTGAAAAGCAAGGGTGTGCCTGGTATTTTCAGTTTCCTCATGTATAGGTGAAAACTTAACATTGAATAAGGCAGACCAGAGAAGAATCAGTGCATTTAAATTATGGTGCTGGCAATGAGTATTTTAAGTACCAGGGACTGCTTGAAAGATAAACGAAATCTCTCTCAGAAGAAGTAAGACCAGAGTGCTCCTTAGAGGCAAAGATGGAGAGACTTCATCTTACCTTCTTTGGACACGCTGCCAGGAGAGGCTAGTCTTTGGAGATGGACATCTTACTTGGTAAAGTAAAGGGACAGCACAAAAAGGGGAAGATGTTTGATGAGAAGGGTTAGCACAGTTTTTGCAACAATGAGTTCAAGCGTAGGAATAATTGGGAGCAGGGCACAGAATGGTTCAGTATGGTATACAAGGTCAATATGTGTCAGATCCGACTCAACAACACCTACTAAGAACAATATATCTAGAAAGTGGCTCATACAATAAGCCTTTCTGAGTCATGTAGCAGTGAGAGATAGAGATAAGCAGAAAGGCCCAAAGCTGGTGGCTGTGAGAATGAATGAAATCAAGGGTTGACAGGTCACATTCATGACTGCAGAGGTGCATAACTCCAACATCTTCAGGTCAAAGGTCAAGGATTAGCAGACAATATAGCAGGCCATCTGCTGACATCCAAAGAACCAGAGCTAAATGAGCTAAATTCAATATGCAGACTCATCAAATGTCAAGCAAGCTTTTCTACAGCATCTACTTATATTGGAAGCAAGGAAATGTGTTTTCAATTGATTGCATTCAGTACTGTGATTTAAGTAAGGGTGTTTCATACCACTTTTATCTTCTTACAATTGATTTACTCAAAACATATAGCATAGTACAAAAGTGTTTACATAGTGTTAGGCCACATCATGGGGATTACTAGGTCTTAACTGCCAAAACACTATGAACTTGGCCCAAGCACGTTGACTCAAAACTTCATAAAGTTGCATGAATCAGGACTATTTTTTGTTGGTGGAAGATTTTTTTTGTTTGTTTTTATATTTATGACCTGCTCCACTTCTTCTTTCATGATAGGTCTGTTCTAATTTTCTACCTCCAATTGTTAGTTTGAAAGGTAATGCATTACTAGAGATTACTCCATTTCTGGACATTGTCAAGTCTGTTCGAGACTTGTTCTTCACAATATTCTGTTCTCTTTATTTTAGGCGATGCTGTTGTGATGTCATTGATACTTCATGTTCGTTTCTCCTTTTTCTTAAATCTGCCTGTGGTTGGTCAATTTTATTACCCTTTTCAAAGAACAAATTTCTTGTCATGTTTCTCTTTTCTGTTTCATTCATTTCTGCTCAAATCTTTACTATCTACTTTTTTCTGGTGCCTATAGACTCTTTTGCTGATTTTTTCTAATTGTTGAATAGGTCGGGTTAATGTATTGATTAGCATATATATACATGTGTGTATATGTATATGTGTGTGTTGCGTGTGTGTGTGTTTATGAGCCCAGGTAACATAGTGGTTATGTATTGGGCCGCAATCCACAAGGTTGGCAATTTGAAAGCACCAGTAGCTCCTAGGGAGAAAGATGGGACTTTCTACTCCTATCAAGCCTTCCAGTCTCAGAAATTCAAAGGGGCAATTTTTATTTGGTACCATAGGCTCATGATGCGTTGACATCAACTCTCTGGCAGTGAGACTTCTGTTTGGGGCTTTTTAGTTATATTGGTTGCAATAAGTTGACCTCTGAGCACTGTTTTTGCTGCTTCTCAAAGAATTTGGTATGCTGTGCTTCATTCTTGTTTGATTCTAGAATCTTTTTAAATTTGATTTTTTAATGCCTTGTATTACCCAGTAGTTTTTAAGCAGGATTCTGTTTTGTGCTATTTTTTCTTCACTCTTCCTCTTACTGATTTCTAAATGTATCATGTTCTAATCTGAGATGATCCCGCTGTTGTCTGCTGAGCTTCTTGAATCAAAACATTTCTTTTTTTTAAATAGTATTACTGGCATATACTTCACATATTATGCACTTCATCCAATTCTGTTAAGAAGAGGTGTGTAACCATCACTACTGTCCATTTCAGAACATTTTCTTCTCATGCTCATTGTTGTTAGCTCCCTGATTCCCCTGCCCTCCCATCTTCCCAGGCCAGGCACCTAGGTAAGTACTCATCTAGGTAAGTATGTCTTTATAGATTTACCTTGAATTTCGTATACAGTAAATAATACAAACCACAGATATGAAGGGGAGATGGGGGGAAACAACAGTAACTTGACAGACCATCGATAAACCTCAAAAATAAAGTAGAAAATATTTAAAATGGAAACAATTTTAAAATAGTTCAAAGGAGCTCAAATGATAAGGTATTACATTTTAACACAACCACTTCTGCTGTAATCAACTTTACAGTGCTCTCCATCTGATAACAAGGTTATTCACATCCCTTGACTATGGTCAGAGAGGATTCACCTGAGAATTCATCCAGGTGTGAACCCTGCAAATGGTTTTTGGTCTCCCACAGTTCACACTGTCATCCAGAGCTTTTTGCCAACTGGGTATTTGCAGAACACCATTCTTTATTACCATTCCCTCCTTCAGACTTGGATTTTATTATTCACAATCTTTTTTTAATTAAAATCGTTTTATTGGGGGCTCATACATCATTTTTAATAATAAATACATATACTGCCAAGCACCTTCACATGCCTGCTCCTGTTATCATTCTCCAAATATCCGCTTTTCCACTTGAGCCCTTGCTATCAGCTTCCCATCCTTTCCCCTTTGTTACTGCTCCCCACTCCCCCACCAACCCTCAATACTTTGTAAATTATCATTGTTCTGTCATGTCTTACACTGCCCGACATCTCCCCCCGCCCACTCCTCTGATGTCTGTCCTCCAGAAGGTTATGTGTAGGTCCTTGTAGTTGGCTCTGTCTTTCTACCCCACTTTCTGTCCACCCATTGGGTAACTCCAATCTCATCTCTGGCCCCAAGGGGCTCACCTGTCCTGGGTTCCCCATATCTCCAGCTCCCATCTCTACCAGTGTACCTTCTCCAATCCAGCTGGATTTGTAAGGTAGAGTTGGGACCATGATATTGGGGGGAGGAAGCCTTCAAGAACTAGAGGAAAGGTGTATGCTTCATCGCTACTTCACTGCACCTTGACAGGCCTGTCTCCTCCCCACAACTCCTGTAAGGGGGTGACCGATTACCCATCAGTTGGCCTTATGTCCCCACCCTGCTCTCCCCCTCATTCGTAGTGATGTGATTCTTGATCTTAGATGCTTGATACCTGCTCTCTTTGAACCCTCTTGATCACACAGGCTGGTGTGCTTCTTCCATGTGGGGTTTGCTGCTTCTGCACTGAAGGGCCACTGGTTTATCTTCAAGCTTTTAAGACACCATACACTTTTTCATTTGGTAGCTGGGCACCATCCATTTCCTCCACTCTGTTTGCCTCTGTATCCATTTGTCTTCAGCAATCATATCAGGAGGGTGAGCACATATTGTTTTTGTTCTTTGATGCCTGGTACCTGATTCTTTCAACACTAATGGTCACACAGACTGGTGTGCTTCTTTTATGGTTGTTGCTCCTGAGCTAGATGGCTGTTCGTTTATGCTCAAGTCTTTAAGACCCCAGATGCTATATCTTTTGAAAGCTGGGCACCATCGACCTTCTTCACCACTCTTGCTCATGCCCTCACATGTCCTCGGTGGATACCTCAGGAAAGTGGGCATGCAGTGATTCTGGGTTTTTCTGTTTGATGCCTACAACCTAATCCTTTCAACACCTTGTGGCCACACTGGCTGGTGTGCTTCTTCAGTGTGGGTGTGGCCACTTCTCAGCTAGATGGCCTTTTGTTTATCTTTAGGCTTTTAAGACCCCAGACACTATATCCTTTCATAGCTGGGCACCATCAGCTTTCTTCACATTTGCTTATGCACACATTTTACTTTAGTGATCATATTGGGCCAGTGAGTAGCATGGAATACCAGATTCAGGGAACAAAATGTTCTTGCATTGAGGGAGCACCTGGAGCACATTGAGGGCCTAAGGGCCACTTGCTAATTCAGTATTTAACCTATAAATATATGTTCTTAGATCTATTCCCTCCTTATCATAGATAATTATATTCATGTACATGCCTGTGTTTAGACCACTGCAAGAGCCCTTTGCCTTCTGCTTCTTTTCTCTATTTCCTTGCATCTCCCTCCTGTCCCACCATCATGCTTCACCTTCATTGGAGTTTCAGTACTTCCTCTTATATTACCCTTGCTTTCACAATCTTTTTATCACATAGGTTGGTGTGCTTCTCCCATGTGGATTTAGTTCATGCCTTGCTTCAATGGCTGCTTGTTTGAAGACAAGCCATTAAGACTGCAGACACTCTCCTTTATGATACAGGATAGTATCAGATCACAATTTGCTATAGCATGCAGAGATCTCTTTATGAGGTCAAGTGTCTACTAGGGCCATGTGACAAGTACCAACTATTCTTAGATAGGGGTTAGAAGTAAGTGTAAGTTCGAAATCCATTCATATATCTATTGTTTTATATATGTCTCTGATTTATTTGAGAGACCTCATTAGCACTTTTTGATAGAGAATATTACAAAACTCCCTGAGGCATAGCATATTTCTCTTGGTAGTGTCATTAATTTAGACAATGGTATAGAATTTAAAACACTGTTGAGAAAGGGAAATTACACAATTATAAGCTGACTCCAGACCACAATACATGAACTGTTGACTTTTACAGCAACAAATCTTTGACAAGTGCCTTTGTTGTGGTTTTGATCTCTTCCTGTTATGGAATTCTGATCACATGTAATTTAGTCACCTTGACAGTGTCTCGCCTATCTTTGTACTTTTTTTTTTGGGGGGGGGGCATCACTGCTCTCCGGTGGTGGGAGTAGGAGGCCCAGCCCCACTGCTGGAATTGAACCTCCATCCCAGTGGGCCGCAGTCCCGTGCACATCCACTACACCACCGGGCCTCAGCCCTGTACTTTCTTTTTTATTATTTTTTTTCTCTTCTTCTTACTGATTTTTTTTCTAACAGATGAGTATTAAGATGTTTGTCATCAATTTTACGAACTTTGTCTTGTACTGATCCAATATAATATCCCTTTGCCTTTTTGATGGATTATATATTTCTAAATCTTAATACTAATCTTCTGAATTTCTATTTGCAGGTTTTGTATGACTTATAATTTTCCATTTATTTTGTCAATTTGTCTTGTATTGTGTTTCTGAATTTTTTCTACAATTTTGTGTTTTCCTTGATTTTATCTATGTTTCCCTTGATCTTTCTCTCTTAATCTATTGAAGGGATCTAAATAAATACCTTGCTCATTCCTTATCAGGTAGTTTCAATATCACTCATTCTTCAGGAGTATTTTATGATTCTATATTTTGGACCTTTTTTTGACCTATATTTTGGACCTTTTAGTTTCTTTGTGTAAATTGAGATTTTTGACTCTTAGACATTATGGTTGTGTTGGATTGGTTGCTTGTCAGTCTGTTTGACAAAGTTTCCTTTCATAGTAAATGGGAAGGATTACGATGGGCCGAAGGTGATCATTTTGTTTTGCTTTGATGTATCAGACAAGCAGAGTGAGTATACTACTCTGGTCACTTAGGTGCTCACCATCTACCTCCTGGTATGTGTAGTAGAGGATGGGGTATACATGAAGTTGTTTGTACACTGTTCATGTAGATCAACTGAAGGTGGACTAGAATGGCACTTTTCACTCTGTCATCAATGAAGTAGAATAAGAACAGTCATGGTTCTATCCCAGTGGATGAAGCAGCAGGAAGAGCAGTTTGAATATGGTGGCTGTCTCCCACTGGATAAGGTAAGAAAAAGAAAAATCAACAAAGCAAAGCAAACAAAACCAGTACAGAAGAAAACATCCATTTTAAAAGGCAAGAAAAGAGCACTGCATAGCTGTAAAAACTGACCGCCATCAAGTTGATTCCAACACATGAAGTCCTTATAAAACAAAAAGGAATTGCCTCGGGCCTGGTTACTTGAGTACAAAGCCTCATTTTCTCTTATGGAGTGCTGGTGGCTTTGAACTGCTGGCCTTGTTAGTAGCAGCTCTACACTAACAAGGGCTCTTCCAGTGTTAAAAGGGAGAGATAATTTTACAGCCAAATTTTCTTCATGTATGCAAGGCCTTATACTCTGCACTCCATTATTATAAGAATGAGAAGCCTTGCTAGTAGCAGTTTTTAAGTAAAGGACAATAACAATATGGACTATTTGATGAGTCGTGTATGGATGTTCTGTTTACTTTTCTCTCCCTCTTTTTTTTTTTTGGTGGGGGGCGAGGGGGCTGTTTAACTTCACAATAACCCTGAGCGGGAAGACCCTTAAACTTTTCCATCCATGAACTGAGAGCTTGAGGAATTAAGCCACGCAGCTAAGTAGGTTCACCAATGATTTAGTTTAAGTTTGAACTCAAGTGTGACTGGCAACAAAACTTATTTTCAATCCACTAGCCCACATTGTGTTCACCGGGATCAGCAAGGGTCCCCTTCCAAGAGCCAAAGGAAACAGCATCGGCAAAGGACAATGAGATTTCTGGGACAGCAAGGAGCTGCAGAGAATTGTTACAAAAAAATTGCAGATACAGGGACATTTCTTGGCAATATAACTAAAAAGAGTGAGACAGGCATAATGGAGACTCCACAGTGGAAAGACAGAAAATAACAGATCATGAGTATCTGTAAATATTATATTAGAGGCTGAGCCCTGGTGGCATCGTGCTTGTGCGCGGGACTGCAGCCCACTGGGATGGAGGTTCTATTCCAGCTCCACAGGAGCAAAGGCTGGGCCTCCTACTACCACCACCAGAGGGCAGTGATGCCTGAAAAACTAAAAAAATATATTATATTAGAATACTGCTGGCTGAAGGAGTACACTTGTTGCAGGGAAGTTGAGGATGAAGGGGAGAGCAGGATGGAGAAGGAAGTAAGGGCAAGATAATGAGCTGCGCTTACTCATCATCATTATCTGTGACAGCTTTCAAAGGAGGTGCCAACAAAACCAAACCAACAGCCATCAAGTTGATTCCAGTCCACAGCTGTTGTCTTCACGGAAGCAGAACGCTTCTCCTTTCTCTGGAGGAGTCGCTCATGGTTGTTGGGTACCATCGAGTCTGTTCCAACTCTTAGTGACCCAATGTACAATAGAATAAGACACTGACCAGTCGTCAAAATTAGTCGTATGTTTGAGCCCATTGTTGTAGCTACTGTGTCAATCCATCATATCAAGGGCCTCTCTCTTTTTCAGTGGCCCCGTAACTTTACCAAAGATGATTTCTTTCTCCAGGAACTAGTTTCTCCTGACAACATGCCCAAAGTATCCTTGCCTCTACAGAGCATTCTATCTCTATGTCTACCAAGACAAATCTGTTCATTTGACAGTCTGTGGTACTATCAATATCCTTCATCAGCACCACGATCCAAATACATCCATTTTCATCCTCAGAAAGGGCACGCAGAAGATATGGATGCTATAACAAAGTGTGGTGCAGAAATTAAATGGTGCCCGGTCACCGAATAGAATAGCCTCTGGGGTCTTAAAAGCTCGTTTGCAAACAAGTAGTCATCTAAATGAGATGTCAACTAAGTCCACATGCAAGAAGCACAGGAAAATAGGGGGCCCAAGGATTGTGAATCAGTTCATTCCAAGCCAAAGCAGGGAATAGTCATAGTATCAGAGCCTGAATTGTGAGATTCTGGTTTTCAGAAGCCTAAAGATGATGGTGGAAACCCAAGAAGGATTTTTGAAATCTACACAAATAAGTCTCTGGTGATTTTCATCTATACATAATGGAGGGATGGGAATAACCTAGTTACCAAACAGTGCATTGGAGAGATGATTATAGGATATCAAAATAATAAACCTGACTTAAATGATTAAAAACTTGTCACTTGATCCCCCTTCTGATCCACACTGGGCTTGATCTGGTTTTCAACATTTTCTGTATTTTTTTAATATTAGGGTTCACCTCCCGTGTATTTTTAAAAATGATTTAGGGGGACTTGTACAACTATCACAACCCATCCAGTATTTCCTTCTTTTCCCACAACTGCCTCTTGATCGATGTACAAGTTCTGCATGAGCACAATGAAGTGTTCTCAAATTCCTATTCTTCTCAAGACTGTCCATAATTTTTTATGATCTCCATTGTGGAACTCCTTGGAACCATCAATACAACACAAGTAAACATCTTTCTTGTATCATCTGCTTTGCGTCAAGATATATCTGACATCAGCAATGACCTTCCTTGCTACATGTTTAATTCTGAATATGGCTTGAACCATTGACAACTCCCTGACAATAAACTGTTGTAATCATTTTTGGATGACCTTCAGCAAAATTTTTCTTGTATATAGAATGATATTGCTCAATAATTTGAACATTCTGTTGGGCTACTGTTCTTAGGAATGGGTGAAAATATGCATTTCCTTCAGGCAATCAACCAAGTAGCTATCTTCCAAATGTCCTAGCATGGATGGACGAGTCTTTCTTGTGTTTCATTAGCTTGTTGAAACATTTTTTTGCTCATGCAGTCAGTACAGCTTGACTCTCTTCCTTCACTGATTCTTGCTCATATGGTGTGTCCTGAAATGGTGGAATATCAACCAGTTATCTTCAAAACATTGACTTAGTGTATTGCTTCCATCTTCTTTCGATGCTTCCTCCATCACGCAATACTTTGCCCACAGGATCTTTCAATATTGCACCTCAAGGCTTGAATTTTTTTTAATTTTCAGAGACGCTGCTGAGTGTGTTCTTCCATTTCAGTCGTCTAATTCTAGTTCTTTGAACATCTCATTATATTACTTTGTCTTCTGGAGCTGCCCTCTACAATTTGCTGTTCACCTCTTTGACCTCATCGTCTCTTCCATTTATCTTAGCCACTGTATAATTAAGAGCAAGTTTCAGAGTTTCTGCTAACCTCCAGCTTGATCTTTTCTTTCTTTCCTGTCTTTTAACCTTTTTTCTTCATAAATGTTGTTCTTGATCCTCTCACGACTCATCAAATAATCTATCACTAATATTCAATGCAGCAAATCTGTTTTTGAGATGTTCTCAAAATTCAGGTAGGATAGATTCATAGCCATACTTTGACGTTTGTAAACTTGTTTTAATTTTCTTTAGCTTCAACTTGAACTTACGTATGAGAAATTTATAGTCTGTTCCACAGTCATCCCCCTGCTGCATGTTACTTGAACATAGTGAGCTTTTCCATTGTCTTAATCCAAAGATGTAGTCAATTTGATTTCTGTGCATTCCATTGAAATCCACGTGCATAGTCACCATGTGTGTTGTTGAGTAAAGGTATATGCTATGGGCAAATTGTTGACCTACAAAATTCTATCATGTATTCTCCAGCTTCATTTTTAATTACCAAGACCATATTTTCAAGCTATTATTCTCTCTTCTTTGTCCACAACTTTTGCATTCCAATGGCCAATACTCGTCAATTCCCTTTAACTGCATATGTGATCAATTTCTGACTGAAGACGTTGGTAGAATGCTTTGATTTCTACATCACTAGCATTAGTGATTGGCATTTACATTTGAATAATAGTTGCATTGATTAAATTTCCTCAAATGCAGATGGATACAATTCTATCACAGAAGCAATGAAGGTCAAGATACATCTTGAAATGTTCTTTTGATGATGAATGCAAGGTCATTCCTCTTGATTATGTCATCTCCAACATAGTAAACCATATGATTTTCTGATTCAATATGGCCAACTAGGAAGACTATGCCTGGTGATCTACTTTAGAAAATTGACCAATGACAACCTATGTATCACAGCAATTCAATCTATCATCAATCAGAGGAATGGTGCAGGACTGACAAGCATTTGGTAACATGTGCAATGATTTCACTTCAGAGCAACTAATAACAATACGGTGACTCTAAAGCTGCTGTTCTTAACCCTGGGCCACCACCTATGACTGCACAATTTGACCATTGTCCAGAGATGCCCAAAGAAATGCAATTCATGTTCTATTTACCAATCCATGCATCTCTAGCACAGAACTTCACCCATCTGGGTGCTATGATCTTTTCCTCAAGCCACCTTTGATTTATAAAGCAATATGTCCAAAAGACTAGGTCCAAGCAGAGGAAAAGTCTAATGAATACAAAGGTACCACAAAATAAAGTAGTAGTATCCTCAACTTAGCCACAGTTCTGCATAAGACTATTTTATATAGGAAAGCACTTGAAAGGGTGTTTCATGCAGCGTTGTTTGTAATTACAAATATTAGAAACAATCCAAATAATCATAAGAAAAGAGATGAATTGTATGCAAAATAGTCCTGTGCCAGAATGCTATGTAGCCCTTAGAAGGAATTACTTGTTATGAATATATGTACTTTAAAGCATAACATTGGATGAAAAATCAAGTTGCAAATTATGTACAGTATATTATTTATGTGAACTTCAAATCACAAAAATATATATATATTGTTCACATGTAGAAATATATATTATATATGCCATCACATCTTATTCATACTTATATGAATGAGAAGAATATTCACTAAATTCATGATTGTGGCTGATTCCAGAGAGTGGGAGAAGAGACTATAACCTGAGGATGAGAGTACAGAAGATTTAAATGTACCTGTGATATTCTATACAGACCTTGAATATAATTAAAGGTTTAATATTTCCAATTCTAGGTGGTAGAACTGTAATTACTCAAGATAGAAATAAAGATTATTCATTAAGAACAGGTTTAGTGGGAACCCAGGAGCAGGAGAGTTGAAAAGCTACTGTGCTCATGAGTGGAATTTCAAGGCTCCCCACTTTGGAGGTGGAGCAGTTATGGGTGATGACAGGGTCCAGGGTGTGGCTGTCTGCATAGGTGGCTGGAGTGGAAATCCATGGAGAATCAGAAAGGAAGGATGTGCATGTGTTATCCACACAGCTGCTGACATTTTCCAGAATGATGACAAAAGCCAGGGTAGAATGAAAGTGACAGGTGCTCGAGTCCTCGGCAAATACAGGCGAGACCATCATTTTTTCTTTTTTTTTAATTTTTAAATCATTTTATTGGGGCTCATACATTGTTTTTCACAATATATAAATAAGCATACTGTGTCAAACACCCTCACATGTCCACTTCTATTATTGTTCTCCAATCATCCGCCTTTTCCCTTAAGCCCCTAGTATCGGCTTTTCCATTCCTTCCCCTCTTCCCCTGGTCTCTCCTCCCCACCAACCCTCAATACTTTATATTGTTATTGTTCTGTCATATCTTACACTGCCCAACCTCTCCCCCAACCCACTCCTTTGATGCCCATCCTTCAAATAGGAGCTTGTGTGTATATCCTTGCTGTTGGTTCCGTCTCTCTAGCCACCCCCTTCTCTCTACCCTTCCAGTATCTCCAATCTCACCCCTGGCCCGAAGGGGCCCATCCATCCTGGTTTCCCCATATCTCCAGCTCCCCTCTATGCTAGAGTGACTTCTCCAGTCCATCTGGATTTGCAAGGTAGAGTTGGGACCATGATGGTTGAGGGCTGGGTAGGAAGGCTTCAGGAACTAGAGGAAACT
>PVJH01009049.1:0-81497 GCA_004026705.1 Nesogale talazaci | reverse complement strand
ATCCTCCGGCAGACTGATAATCCTAATGTTGTTTCTTTTCATAGTATCAGCCAGGCATCTAATATTTTCTTCTGCTTCTCTCATAGACTTGTTAGATTTTTTCTCCCACTTATTAATTTCTACTTGTGAGTCCTCTAGGTCACTTGTCCTGTTTTCTGCCTCCTCCATTCTCTGGCCAAAATATGAGAGCTTACTATTAGTTTGTGTTAGCTCACTCTTTAGTTCTTGGATTTCCCTTTGGTGCGTAGCCTTTATCTCCTGTATCAATTCTTCTTTCTTCTTTAATGCGTCGCTCAAGAGCTGCATACGTGTTAGTAACATCTTGAAGATTTCTTTCTGTGGTTGATCCATCTCCGCATTTTCTATGATTGCTGTTAGTTAGGTCCAGCTGATCTTCTTGCATCGGATCCAGTTTCTCTTTTCTTGATACTGTGGAAGCTGCTAGCTGTTTTTTGTTTGATTTATTCGTATTAGGTGGCATTTTCCTTGGTGTTTTGTGGCCCGCAGGCGGCGTCTGTGCGGGCAGTGTCTGTGCCCCCGTCCTTGGGGAGCGCGGGCGTGCGGGTCGCGCCTGCTCCTGGTTCAGAGGAGGGCTCTGAGCTTTCCTGGAGTCACAAAACCCAATTTGAGAGCCCTACCCTTCCCCTTGTCACCCCCACTCACCGATCTCCAGGAGCTCCGGGCTTGGGCTTCCTATCTGGCGGCCATCTTCCCAGAGTCCCTCAAATTTATTTCTTATATATAAGGTAGAAGATGCAATTTTGATCATATTCACCATGGTTCCTTCTCTTTAAATTGCCACAAATATTAATCATTAAATTCTCACGTGTATATGGATATATATTCAATTATGTATAAACTGTTGTGTGTCCTCCTGAGTCAGTAATGTCATCATTTAGTTACTATGTTTTTATTAACAATTTTCACACTTTATCCGTTATGAATATCAAAATTTTATGACCTCTATGAAGATAATTGGGAAGGTTTTCATAGCTGCTTTCCCAATATGTAAAAATTTTCAAATCTCATAATCTCTCATAATGTGTATGACGATATTCATAGAATAATTGAAGCCATGTAGGACAAGTTTCTCTTTAGTATTCTTTATTTTTTTGGCTGTAATTATTCCTCCATATACCTTCTAAATCAAATTTTAAAAAATTCTGCCAAATTTTTCAGTAGTTATTTACTCAAATTTATAGCTCAAAATTGAGAAAAATGACTTTTTCTAATATCTGGTCTACTCATTCAATTACTTAATATATCTTTACAAAATGACCTTTACTCCATTATTAGCATAGAATATGTCTTCATTAAATTCAGTTCTTTAGGTTTTTGACTGATGATTCACTGATCCTGGTCTTGAACATTTTGATTAAGTTTATTCATCAATCATTGTACTAACATGTATAATTCTAAATAAGACAATTTGAGTATTCTTCTCCAGCACCATAATTCAAATACAATAATTCATCAAGCTTTCTTATTCAATGTCCAGCTTTTACATGCATATTAGGTAATTGAAAATATCATGGCTTGGATCAGGGATACCTTAGTGCTCAAAGTAACATTCTTGATTTTTCATACTCTAAGGAAACCTTATATAGCAGGTTTACTTAATTTAATACATCTCTTTATCTCTTGACTACTACTTCTATTGATTGTGGGTACAGACAAGATAAAGTCCTTCACAACTTGAACCCTTTCTCCATTTACATGATGTTATCTGTTAGTCTAGTTGTGGGGTCTTCTCTACATGGAGTTGTAATCCACACTGAAGACAAGTAATCCTTGATCTTCATCCGTAAATGCTTCAAAGCCTCCTCACTTTTAGCAAGGAAGGTGGTGCTGTCTGCAAATCACAGGTTTTAAAATCCTGATTATTCTTCATTTAGACCAGGTATGATGAGAAGATTATTCTTGAATAATGCTTTCAGCGTAGCTTTGAGTTCTTCCATCAGTACCATTGTTTCTTGATCATATTCTGCTTCCTGCAGCAATTAATGACAACTAATTTTTTGTCATTGTGACTATATATTTTTCATTTATTTTGATCCTTCATTCTATATTTTACCCATAAAATCTTTCAATATTGAAATGCAAGGTTTGATTTCTTTTTATTTAGCTCAATCAGTTTAAGGTTTACTAAGTGTGTTTTTCCTTTTTAATGTTCTAACCTTCGTCTTTGAGTATTCCATTAGAATATTATACTTAGTTTCCTAGAATTTCTCAGTCTTCTAGAATTTCTTTTTTCAGCTCTTTGACTTCTTTATTTTTTTTTATTTACCTTAGCTACACTACCAGTAAGAACAAGTTTCAGAGTCTTCCGATTATTCACTTTGATTTTTTCCTTATTTCTTGTCTCTTAAATGACCTTTGTTTGTATATTTTATGATGTTCTTGATGGCATCCCACAACTCCTTTTTTTTTGTGATTAGTCTTTAAGGAGTCTTGGGAGCTCTGGAAATTCAGCTGGGATATAGTCAAGGTCATATTTGACTCTAGGAGATTAAGTATTTTTTTCTTCACCTCAATCTGAACAATTGGGCAATTTATATTGGTTCCACAGTGGGCCCCTGGTCTGACTTAATTGCTGATAATTGAGTTTCTCCATTGTCTCTTCCAAAAGATGTATCATATATACTCAAGTATAAGTCAACATGAATATCAACTGAGGCACCTAATTTTACCACAAAATCTGCATTAAAAATGTGTTGAAAAACTCGACTTATACATACGAACATATGGTAATCAATTTTAATAAATCAAATTTAATGCATTCCTTCCCAAGAAATTCAAGTGGAGAGTAGCACTTTGTGCTACTGGCAAGAGGTATTAATGAAGGGTGTTCTCCTTGGAAAAGTCTATCATGTTATCTCTAGTTTCAAGGGATTTTTTCCAAGGCTCTATTTTCCATCTACTCTTCCATCCTCTTGTTTTCAACTTTTGCATTAAAATTACCAAAACTAGCAATCATCTTGATTGAATGTTTGTTCATTTTCAGATTGTAAGCATTGGTAAAATCCTTAAGTGTCTGCATGACAAGGTTTTCTGTTAGGTAACACAAATTGAATAATGTAAGGCCTGGATTTCTTATGTGAATAGATATTATTCTATCACAGCATTGTGTTTCAAGATAGATGTTGAAATGTCTTTATGATTAGTGAATGAAATGGCATTTCTCTTGAACCTGTCATTCCTAACATAATAAACCATAGGATTTTCTAATTAGAATTGGCCAATAATCATCCATTTCAGTTCACTAACATCTAGGATATCTATCTTGTTGAATTCCATTTCATTTTTGATGATTTTTGATTTTCTAAGATTCATACTTCTCTAGATTCATCATTTCCTAGGTTCTTACCCTAACACTCCAAACCAAATCAAACTCTCTGCTATGGAGTTGCTGACTCAGAGAAACACCCCTGTGGGCTTCTGAGACTGTGACTGCTTCAGGCCCCTCTTGCTCTCACATGGCCGTTGGGGGTCGCCAACCATGCAGATTATAGTGCAAGGCCCAATTGTTCATAGATGTCTGTAGCTGTTCCTTCTCATCCAGAGTCATGTCCGGTTAGCAAATGAAGGTCCCAGCGCTTTACTCTAGGACATTATTAGGGTAGGTTCTGTTTTGAGAAGGTAGCTTTCCTTGGTATATGTTGAGTGTTTTCTGCCCTTAGGGGCTGCTCCTCTTCTGACACTCTCTGGCAATGTTCTTCTGTTACTCACAAGGCTTTTTAAGTCCACAGAAATGGACAGACAATGCCTTCCTGTGGTCTATTCTTAGTATGAAAGCTCTGCTGAAACCTGTTCACTTTGGGTGACCCTGCTGGAGGTCACTTGAAATACCAGGGATATACCTTCCAACTTCACAGTAACACACAAACGACCACAGTATGACAAACTGACAGGCAAGGGGTGAAGTGGATTGTGTAGAATATTATTTTTTAGACAGTTAATATCAATTGCAAGGGAGAATTTCTTTTTTTTTTTTTGCTTAATTCATGTTTAATAAATGTTAACATTTATTCTAATAGCCTTAAATGGGTTTCTTAAACAATATTGAGGAGAAGCAGTAATTTTGAGTTCTATAATATGCTTCACCATGGGAATGATTGTAATATTTCATTATTAAGCAAAATATTTCCTGTCACCCTAATGCTTTGAAAACTTGTCATCAGGTTATATTCTTAGTTTGATAAGATGCCTATTTATTTCTATGTCACTTTTGTATTTTTAAATATGAAGTTACTTAAAAATAGATGGAATTATTGTGCATATTTTTGAAAAATTCTCAGAATATTTACTTAATATTTTAATGGAATACCTTATATTAGTAATTATCCAATTTCAAATTAAACATTAGTGCATCATTTTATCTTTTATAATTTTAAAGTTTTAGTAACATAGTTGTTTCTCACCCTGGAAACCCCTAATATCTCCACTATAGCTTAATCTATTTATAGCTTGCACTATTAAATGCAAAGTTCTTGAGCAGAAATATGGGCACCCACAATTAACAGTATCCTATTTATTTTTAAAACATATAAATGGAGGCTGAGCCCCGGTGGTGAAGTGGTTGTGCACGGGACTGCGGTACACTGGGTTGGAGGTTCAATTCCAGTTCCCAGGAGCAAAGGCTGGACCTCCTACTCCCACCACCAGAGGGCAGTGATGCCTAAAAAAATATAAAAATGGAATAAAAAATTATGTGACCTTTTAGAATTATTTTTTTCTCAAAATAATTTTCCTGAGATTCTTTTTTTAATCACTTTATTGGGGACTCATATATCGCTTTTCACAATACATAGTTACATATACTGTGCCAAGCACCTTCACATGTCTGCTTTCATTAGCATTCTCCAGCTATCCAATTTTCCTCTCAGGCCGTTGATATCAGCTTCTCTTCCTTCCCCCTCCATCCTCTTCCCTCTTTATAAATTGTTATTGTTTTGTCATATCTTACACTGCCCAACATCTCCCCCTACCCACTCCTCCCTGTGTCCGTCCTCCAGATAGGAGGCAATCTGCAGATCCCCACAGTTGGCTCCCTCTCTCCACCCCACCTTCCCTCCACCCATACCATAACTCCACTCACTCTCATCACTGGCCCAAGAGGTTCATCTGCCTTGGTTCCCTGTATTTCCTGTTCTCATCTCTGCCAGCATGCCTCCTCTATGACAGCTGGATTTGCAAGGTAGAGATTCTTACAAGTGCCTTAATAATACTTTTGAGTGAATAGGGAGAGGCTAAAAATATAATGTTAGGTATTACTCTGAAAAAGAATGAATATTGTGAGGGTAGCATAACTTACCTCCTCTGGCTCTCAAAGTTTATTACCAAGAGGAGGATGTCCACTATCCCTTCACCCTACCCTCCGTTCTTTCGTCCCTATTTTCAGAGCAAATGGCCCTTCTAAAATTCTCTCACTTTTCCCCTGTGTTCTATAGTTCTTTGCAAAGACCACACCAAACAGATGGTGATCATGTTTATGAGATTTATTAGGAAAGTGAACAGGATACAATTTATGTGAGAAATACTCAAGATACATTTGGTCAGTCAGGACAGTTTGTCTGGCTGCCATCATCTTTTTCTGGCCTTCACCTTGATTTAGCCATGCAACAAAACTCTTCTAGGGCTAACAATATATGTTCAAATTGCATTCCACTATATCCTAAGCCTCAACTTGAAACATTCAGCTCATTCCATGAGTCAGCAAACCCAATTTCCCCAGTAAAGTGCCTGGAGGTACCCTATTCTATGGTATGGGAAGTCCACCATTCTGTTTCATGCTCCGGCTTCAGATTCTGATGTTCCCACTCCCTGCTGTCGCTGCTGCCTCCTAGATCAAACTTCAATGTATCGGCATGTCAGGGTTCAAAAAACGTATTTCACTTTTGGTTTTCTCACAGTTAGTAAACACTTGTGCCACACACCCCCTCCCAAGCCCCCTACCCTCCCCTGCTGCTGGAATGATTCATCTTACACCCCTGACTGTAATCACAGTGAACGTGATTGCCAAATGCTCACGGCTGAGTCATATGACCTAGTTAGCATCTTGCCCACCTCCTTACCCAGACTCATCAAGAAACATGAAGGTCATTTTTTGAGAGCAAAAGAGATTCAACTCACCACCCTAGAATAAATGTCAATCCATAGTGACTCAATAGGACAGGATAGAACCTCCCTTGGTGAATTTCCAAAGCTATAATTTTTAAAAAGTACGAAGAGCCCTGTCTTTCTTCTGTGAAGCAGCTCATGGTTTGATCTGCTGACCTTGAGGTTCATAGCCCAAAACCTGACCAATGCACCAGGAGGGCTCTAACAAAAGCTGGAAGAACCATACTTAATAATTCACTGCTTTGAAGGTCTGTTTGTAACATATGTGGGCTTGCTGTTATATGTACAAACCATGTGAAATGTTTCCACTCCAGGATCTACATATAAAGCTACAATGTAAATTTTGTCCAGGTTTTATTTAAATATGTATTATATCTTTATAATAAATACTCAAATATGAAATTCCAATGCCATGTGGGAATTTCATGTGTACTTTTATGGAAAATAAATTATTTTTAAAGTGATTGTTCAAGTTTACATTCTCAAAAGCAATGTGTGGATATTCCTCAAATTCTCAGCACTATTTTTTATTTTAGCCATTCTTTTTGAATAACCTTGAGACGATAGTTTTTATTTTATTGATGGATAAGGAAGGTGAATAAATTGGCATGTATTCATTTCCAATTATATACATCTGCTTCAATAAAATGTTCACATATTGTTAACTTCTTAATTTCTAATTGTACTTGTTTTATTTTTTATCAATTCTACACAATCCTCATTATTATTATTCCTATGCTTGATCCAATTGTTACAGTCTTGGTGTCAGTCCATTTCTTTAAGGTCAATGATTCTTTTTTGGGGGGTGGGGGGGCATCACTGCTCTCTGGTGGTGGGAGTAGGAGGCCCAGCCCCACTGCTGGAATTGAACCTCCCAGTGGGCTGCAGTCCTGCGCACAACCACTACGCCACTGGGGCTCAGCCCAAGGCCAATGATTTTCATCTCCAGGGACGGGGCCTTCCTGACAACATGTTCAAAGTATTTAAGGCAAAGTGTTATCATCTTTCCCCTAAGAATTTCTCTGGCTATACTTCTTAAAGACAGATTTGTTTGTTCCTTTAGTACTCCATGGTACTCTATTCTTCTCCAGAATCACAATTCAAATGTATCCATTCTTCTTTTGGTCTTTATCCAATGTCCAACTTTCACATAAATATATGTCTATTGAAAATATCATGGATTGGGTTAAGTTCCCCTTGTCCTCAAAGTCACTTTGAAATACTATGGATCTCATAAAAAAAATGGTGAAACCAGGAACCCCCCTCATGATGTGGATGAACCTGGACATGCGGGTATGCATTGTTATACTTTGTATTCCCCAGTAAGTTGACTCGACTACAGGTTAAAATGCTCTTTTGTTTGCTTTTTTTCAGGAAATGCTGCAGGATCATTGAATTAGTTACTGTGCTCTTCTAGGCAAAGCATATGTAATTCCCACCATATGACTTTTCTGCATGAGATACGGGTAAAATCGTGAGGAGGGAGACCGATAGGATTCATCGCTGAATAATTTCTAACTTTGCATCCTGCTGAATATAAAGTGTACCTTCTGAAGAACAGGAGGCAAATCTCACCAACATCAAGAGCAGGACGTGAAACAAATGCTCTGGACACTGAGATCCCTGTGCAGTGATCCACCTCCATGTGGAAGACAGCCATGACATCCGAAAGGCAGCAGACTGTAGAGCGTGAAACACGGTCAGACTACTAGCACATAGAATGGGTAGAGCTCAGTGATTTGTGGCAGAAAGATGTCTTGTGGAGTGGGGTGTTTCTGGGCACTTAATTGAGGAAGTTGGGCTTGTGACCCTCAGAGATAGAGCTGAGTGCCTTCAGACAGAGGCTTCCTAGAGTGGGTGGTCTCTGGATACTTAATGTAGGGAGCTAGGTTTGTTGACCCATGGCATTGAGCTGAAGGTCTTCAGGTTGAAGTTTTCAGAAGTGTGGCATACCCTTTGGGCTTTTATTAACCACCTTAAAGGAGCTTTGCTTTACAAATTGTTGACATCCTTTATAAATTCTTTAATCATGATCACTATTTGTGAGTTCTGTGAGGCTATTACAGTGAATTTTCAAACTCGATTCATAGAACAGTAGAGTCTGTTGGGTATGACAGAAAATGTAAATGTCCATGGACAAATAGCAATGAAAGGTAGGGAAAAGAAAGCACATTGATCAATGAAAAAAGCTTACACATGAGGCAGATATAATAAAGTTATCCACCCCTATAGGAAGATAAAATAAAGTCACCCAACCCTATAGGAAGATCTGAAATTGAAATTGTCCATTAGAATTGTCCTATGTTGAACTAAAATGGCTGGAACATGTTTATCTACCTTAATCAGCCTTTAAAAGTTGGCCACAGCTGAAAGGAAAGGGCATAAATCTGGGAAAAGAAGCTCATTATACCCACTGCAGTTCTGGCATATCTGTCTAGTAAAAACACTATGAGCATCTGATGATTTAAAAAAGACTAATTTGAAGGTATATCAGAGTGACAACTTAAAAGTGCCTAAATTTAATATATAATTATAGGTGAGGACATTACCTACAATGAGGCTATGGAAAAAGTTAGATTAGAAATACAAGTACACAGTCATGAAGAATTAGGACCATTTGATCTACAACAGCTATGTTGATAACAGCTTTATCTAAATGACACTTACTTGAATAGAGGAAAACAGCAAACCAGAATCAATGAAAAATTATATTAACAAAAAAAAGATAAAAATGAACAAAAAGTCATCTAACAGATTTCATGGAATAATACAACTGAACATTTTTAATTGTTTAATCATTTTATTGGTGGCTCATACATCACTTATCACAATCCATACATATATATATATTGTGCTGAGCACCTTTGCATGCCATCATCATTCTCAAAATATTTGCTTTGCTACTTGAGCCCTTGACATCAGCTTTTCATCATTTCCCCTCTTCCTATCTGCTCCCCCTCCCTCACGAACCGTTGATAATTATAAATTATTATTATTTTATCATATGATACATAATCTGATGTCTCCCTTCACGTAGACCCTTACAATCGGTTCCCCCTTTCTACTTTACCTTCCCTCCACCCTCCCAGTATCACCACTCTCACCACTGGTCCTAAAGGGGTCATCTGTCCTGGATTCCCCATGTTTCTGGTGAAATGAAGGACCTGGAAAAATAATTATAAAAGTAAGGGAATGAATTTCTGGATTTTTAAATTTGTCATGTCATTTTTCCGTAACTGAATCTCCTTGGTGACATATTTGTAGTTGAGTCATACGCTAAACTAATGTTGTTGAATTTATCCTCACTCAGGAAGCCCCATGTTTTTCAGAGTCTGGTATCCTGAATATCAGGAAAGCTTGCCCTAAACTTACATATGTATATGTATACAGATTTCTTCCCCAAAGTCAGCTTTTAGTTTTTCACTAGAACATCACCATTACATCTCTTTCCTCGACTGCTCTTCTCAGAATTGGAGAAGTTTTGCTTTGAGTTTAAGTTCCTAGAAGTATATAACAAAAGGACAATTGAAATATTGGTAGCATCTTTAAAAATCTTTAATGAAAAAGTCTAAACCTCAGTTGTGCTTTTTGTATGCTGTTGTCTTCTATAAATCATGGACTTAGAATGTTCTGTATTCACCTACATTGCAGAAATTTTTGTTGACATTGTTATAACAACAACAGCAAAACTGCCATTCCGTTGACTGTAACTCATAGTGACCCTACAGGGCATTGTAGAATTGTCCCCTGTGGGCTTAGAAAGCCTCCTCTTTCTCTTAAGGAGAGACTAGAAGTTGAAAATTGTTGACTTTGTCATTAGCAGTCCAAAAAGTAGCCCACAACATGGCAAAGGCTCCTTATTGACATTGGTAGGTAGTGTTGACTCAATTTCCGAAGCACAGTAGGCTAATGTGATAGAGTAGAAAACTATGAAGTTTTATAGGCTGTGATTTTTCTGAGATTCGATTACTAAATCTCCTTCTAATTGGTTAACCCTTTAGGTGGATTTGAACAGTCAACATTTCACTTAGCACAAATTGTTTAACTCATCGGTATTTGTGATCCCCGAAAATCAAAAATAGTACATAATAAAAACTTTCAATTAATTACTTCAACTCATCTTTACTATGTGTCAAAGAAATGAGAATATTGAAGGCAACTTGCTTTATTTCATTTAGGCAAGGATCTATTTTTTAACTATTCTTGAATCTAGAAGTGACATGATTGTCACAGTAAAATGCATTAACATATTTATTGAAATGAAAAAATAATATCAAACACTTCCTGATAGGAAATAAGTTTGATTTGACTGATTGGGTTGACAATGAGAACTGAATGTGCCAATTAGGATTATGACAGACATCTTCCTAAAATTGAGTAATCTAAATTTAAAACTCCAAGACTTATACAAAAGTGTACTTTGTGCAAGTAGTAGCAATATAATAGAAATTTTAAAATATGATATTGTCAGAATTATGTTTACATTAAAAATAAGTCTTGATTTCCTGGGCTAGAGGACAAACTGAACCCATACATGGAGAAGCCCTCTGCATTGTCCAGGAAAAGGGTAGTGTAAAGATGAAGGGAATACAATCTCAGTGCCTTGGGGTTATAAGAGTGAGTGGGGAGAGGAAATGAAGTGGTAGGCATGACTGTGTGTCACTCAATAATAATGCAGTGTCTTTAGTTCCAGCCACCAGACTCATCAGTCTGAAGCCACACAATGTCATGGAAGCTAGAGGAAATTGTAACTCACAGAATAGAAAAACTAAAAATTTTGAAGTAAAACAAGAGAGGCTTTTAATAAGCTTTCCACCAATCTTGATGCAGCATTCTTCTCCATTTTATTTTATTTTTTAAATCATTTTATTGTGAGCTCATCCAACCATTATCAAGATAAATACAAACATCAATTGTTTGCAGGACACATTTGCACATTTGTTGCATCAACATTCTCTAAACGTCCTCCCTCCACTTAGACCCCTGGTATCAATTTCCAACATTTCACCTCCTTCCCCACTCACCCTCCCCCATGAACCCTTAATAACTTACAAATTATCATTATTTTATCATATCACACACTCTCCTATGTGTCCCTTCATCCACTTCCCTGTTGTCTGTACCCCAGGAAAGAAGTTATAGGTAAATCTCTGCCATTAGTTTCCTCTTTCTACTCCACCTTCCTTCCATCCTCCTGGTATCACCACTCTCACCACTCGTCCTAAAGGGACCATCTATCCTGAATTCCCCATGTTTCTGGCTCCTATCTGCATCAGTGTACATCTGGTTCAGTTGGATTTGTAAGATAGAATTGGGATCATGATAGTGAGTGGGAAGATGCATTTAAAAACTAGAAGAAAGTTGCATATTTCATTGTTGCTTCACTGTACCTTGACTGGCTCATCTCCTCCCTATGACCTCTTTGTAAGGGCATGTTGCTTCACCTATTGATGGCCTTGGGGTCCACAATCTGTACTCTCCCTCATTTATAATGATACAACTTTTAGTTCTTTGATGCCTGATACCTTATCACTTTGACACTTCATCATCACACAGGTTGGTGTGCTTCTTCCATGTGCACTTTATTGTTTCTGTGCTAGATGGTCAGTTGTTTACTTCCAAGCCTTTAAGACCCCAGGCGCTATATCTTTTGATGGCTGGGCACAATCAGTTTACTTCACCACATTTGCTTATGCACACATTTGTCATCAGTGATCATATCACACACAACACTATGCTTTTTAGTTCTTTAAAGCCTGATAACTGATTCCTTTGACATCTCATAGTCACACAAGCTGGTGTGATGGAGCAGGAAGACATGTCCGACCTCTGCCTTATACCAATACAGAAGCCAAAGTTACTTAGATACAGCCACTTCCCCGCTATTTAGCACAGACACAATGGAGAGATTTAGCATTTTGATAGGATACCAGGTCAACATACAAAATAAAATGGATACCTATATACTGATGAAAAGAGTTTCAAGAAAGTAATCAAGAAAATAATACCATTTATAATAGTCAAGCAAGCAAACACAAAAAGAAAGACTTTGGTAGCTGGACAAACAAAAACATTTAGAAAGAGAACTAGAGAACACTACTACAAGAAACCAAGAGACCTATATAAATGGAGAAATATTCTGTGTTTATACATAGGAATATTTATTATTGTTAAAATGTCCACATTAACCAAACAATACTAAGCAGTAAATATAGCACAATTCCAACCTAGATCACAAAGATGTTGCTCAAAGAAACAGAAAAAAAAATAATTGCCAACACCATAAATATAGAGAAGGGACTAAAGTTAAGCAAAAGCATTCTAAAGAAGAACAAAGAGCCTCTAATTTCCCAATCTCAAAACCCATTACACAGCCATAGTAGTTAAAGATTCAAAGATAGCTTACTGATTCAAAGATAGCTTACTGATTCAAAGATAGCTTCATCGACCAATAGATGCATATAGAAAGGTAGCAACAAATATCCATTTGCCTACAGAAAAACGGTCTCTGACAAGGGGCCAAAAAATAATTTTTAGGAGAGATATAGCCGCTTAAAAAATGATGCTGACAAAATTGGACCTGCATTGCAAAAACAGAAAAAGAAACTTGACTCTTATATCAACCTGTGTGTAAGAGTGAACTCAGGGTGGAACAAAGCCCTAAATATAAATCCAAGAACTGTAAAGATAATCAATGAAAAAATAGGACAAATTTAAAGGCCCTATTGCAAGATATAGACACACTTTTAAGTGCAATGAAGAAAATATACAGAAGAGATAACAAAATAGATGACTGGGGTATACTGAATATAAAATATGTATGCATATCAAAAGACTTCAGCAAAAAATTTCAGAAAGCCTAGGAAGTGGTACAAAGATGTTTAGTAATGACACAAAGCTGCAAACATGTCTAAAATCTGTAGAAAATGGCAACACTTCGATAAGAATAAGATATAACCCAATTTTAAAAATGGGTAAATGACATTAACAGACAATTCTCCAAGGATGGTATTCAAATGGCCAATGAAACCCTGAAAAACTCTTACAATCACTCCCCATCTAGGAGATGCAAATCAAAACAATGAGATGCTACCTTATACCAGCTGTGTCAGACAGGATTCTCTAGAGAAACAAAATCAGGGCACTAGTAATTCTCTTATATACTTATATAGATAGAAGGATATATAAGATAAGTTAAGTAAACACTTAACTAATCTGTAAAGCAGTACAAATGGCTTGGTGCAGCTCCTTTGTGTGAGACAGCTAGTAGACTGGCAGTCCTTGGAGAGTTGAGGGCCACCAAGTAGTCCCCTGTAAAGCAATTTAGGCTATCTGGCCACAAGCAGCAAACAGCTAAGCAGGTCATCGGTAGTCAGCCAGATGACCCATGATGATGTGCTAAGGGCTGGCTTCCTCTGACATGGATCTATTCTTCTTTTTTAATTATTGTAACTTGGGAATTTATACATACATAATTCCATAGTTCAATCAAATCAAACATAAATGTACAATTGATTCCATAATCAGTCTTCAAACATACATTCCCTTCCTGAACTTCTTGATATCATCTCCATCATCCATCTATGCCCCCTTTCCCTGGAAACCCTGATTATATTTTCTTCATTTATAGAATCAATGTCCCTGTATTTCATGTGCCAAAACACAGAAAAACAAAGAATATAGCTTCAAGAGAGTAAACCCCAATGGTGATGTCTCTGTGATACACCCTAATAAACATAAGCAAAATGAAACAGAATGTCCTTCACAGGATTGCCAGGATAATATGCATCTTACTACAGTCTGTAGGGTGTTATAGTCAGACCTTGGTTGTCTGCCAACCAACAGCACACCACTTTTGGTATAACTACGGCCTTCTGTTTCCTCAGGCACCATGTGTTTTCCGGCTGAAGTCCTCAGACAAGTGCAGCTGAGGCAGGATCCTGTTCACCCAGTGGGAT
Source organism: Nesogale talazaci (assembly GCA_004026705.1). Lineage (NCBI taxonomy): Eukaryota > Metazoa > Chordata > Mammalia > Afrosoricida > Tenrecidae > Nesogale > Nesogale talazaci. The sequence continues at coordinate 67,419 of PVJH01009049.1, read as the reverse complement.
TCCTATATGTGGTCCAACTGGAGCATGAAGTGTGCCTTGGATTCATTCAGTGTCTCAGCATTCTATGCCACCTGCCTTGGGTGCCTAGGATACCCCCAGATGCCATAGGTTGATTGCCCTCCTGCTGCACCCCCCTAAAACTCTCCCCACCTGTTGTTCCAAGAGCATCTTCAGTCTCTTCTCCTCTCACTTGCAGATCAGTTCTCCCTCCACTTCCCTCAACAGCCATGCTACCACATGGCTATCACTCAGAAGACAGCATCCCCTTCCTCTCTCCCGTGACCATTTGGTCCCAGCTGTCTTGAGGCACCCACCAGGAAGTGATCTACTCAATACTTACTAGGACCAGATGATGTGTGGGTTATTGGCACCTGTGTGGCATTTGACCAGGCTGTGTGATCCTTGGCTAGATAAGTGAACGGCCTGCAAACTTGAGACTGTGCCCAATATGTTGCTTGTTCCTACAAGACTCATATAGTATTTGTCCTTTTGTGCTTTACTAACTTGAATCAGCATAACGATTAGATTTCTCAGGTGGGAAATACCTTGATTCTTGGCTCCCCACATGAAAGACTTCAGGGCAAATCCTGGTTTGTGATCCAAGGGTATCTTTGGACAAAGGATAGACATTGTTCCAGGCTTTATAGTAAAATGAACACAAGCACCCTCATGGCACTGCACACCCACATGTGGCAACCTGAGGTCCAAGAGAGAGGAAGATACCTAGGACTGACCAAGCAGGAGGCAGAGAAGCAATGGAAGAAGAGAGGGTGGTCTCCTGACTCTGGTCTTTGGGGGCTAGGAAGCACCACCTTGGCTAAATTAAATCCACCTGGCCTAGTTTGGGGCCCACCAGGTGTGCTGCCTTCCTGGTTCCAGGGCCTGAATTTGCACATGCTCTTTAGCCTTTATGGGTTTCCAACTTCCTATAAGGGGGCCCCCTGAGGTATGGATAGGAACAGCCCCCTATCTTGCTAACTAACATGATGTCTCCCAGATCCCTCCATGAGTGGAGATGTGTCATGGTTTCATCACTGTTTGTTCAGGTCGGCAAAGTACTTTGTGAATGCATCGTTGTTCCTTTATTCAATATTCTATCTATGGAAATTTAGGCTGTTTCCAGCTTCTTGCTTTGGTGAACTATCCTAAGATTAACATGGAGGAGCAAACATTTGTTTGTGATCTGTTTCTGATTTATTTGGGCTATAACCCCAGTAATGATATTGCTGGGTCCTATGGTAGTTCAAGTGCCATAAGTTTTAGGTATTGCCATATCACCTCCCACAGTAGCTAAACAAATTCTTTATTATCCTCATCACATAGTTGGTAGTTAAATTCACATAATAGTTGTATTTATTGGATTTCTTTGAAGGAAGATAGATATAATGATGAACGTCATGCCATTTCTCTTGACTATGTCATGCCCAGCATAGTAAGCCATATGCTTTTCTGATACAAAATAACCAAAAAACATGTATTTCAGCTCACTAATGCCTAGAATATCCACATTTATCCATTTCATTTCTGACAATTTCCAATTTTCTAAGATTCATAATTCATATATTCCGAGTCTTGATTCTTAGGTTTATACAGCTTTTTCTTCTCATTGTGAACTGTGCTCCTTCCTGAAAAGATGGTTAGAAATGTTTTATTCTCACAGGCTTGACTCCTTTCACATGGATACGGTTGACCCTATGTTGAGAAGGCTATTCCTTCTAAGACTTGTTTGAATGCCTCCAGACTTGAGGGGTTCTTGTAGGACAATGCTTTGCTTCTTTTTGTGAGGTTTTGAGTATCTGACAGTGTTTCATCACATAAAGTTTCCAGTGCTAATTTCTGAGCAGTGGACAGCTTACTCCTTCCTCAGAGTATTTTCTCAACCTGGCAGCCCGTCTGGAACCTGTTCGCTTCAAGTGACCCTAATGGTATTGACAATACTTCTGCTGCCTTCCAATGTCACAGTAGCACACAGGCCACCACCATTCAACAAACCGATAATCAAGTGACGGTGGTTGACCAAGCAACGATCTTAAATTTTTCCTGCGGTTGACAAGTGAGTATTCTATTGCTTCATAAGTTTGTTGAACCATTTCAGTTGGTTTTCTGTCACTGTATCTGACTATGTTCCACTGCTATTCATACAGATTGTCATGGCTAATCCCTCGCAATGGGACATTCTATTTCTTCTCCTCAAAACTCTTCTCGAACCTGTTCACTCTGAATGATCCTACGAGCAGTTGAAATATTGGTGATCAAGCTTTTAGCATCACAGCAACACATATGTCACCACAGTATAAATGATAGACATGAAATATAAAATCAGTGTGATATATGGAATTCATTGGAAATATTTTAAAATAAAAATATAAGGCTGAGCTCCGGTGGCGTAGTGGTTGTGCATGGGACTGTGGCCCACTGGGATGGATGTTCGATTCCAGCTCAACCCTAACCCTCCTACTCCCACCACCTGAGGGCAGTAATGCTCCCTCCCCCCCCAAAAAAAACAAAAAATATATATATAACCACATTGTTTGAAAATGTAATGCAGCTGAGCCCCGGTGGCATAAGTGGTTGAGTGTGGGACTGTGGCCCGCAGGCTTGGTGGTTCAAATCCAGCAGAGGCTCTCAGGAGCAGCACTGGGGAGCGTCCATGGCCACCAGAGGGCAGTGATGCCAAAAAAAAAAGAAAATGTAATGAATGTAAATTTTGTTCACACATATTTTTGTAGCTATTTAAAATTATGAACATTTTCAAATGCTAATTTTAAATCTATTTTGCACAATTTCTTTACAGAGGCACGAGTGACCAATATTTAATGATAGCTGAACTGTAATCACTAAGGAAAGAAGAGCTAAAACATTAAAAATTTAAATAGTAATGAAACTAATATGTGTGTATTTTATTAAAGACAATATTTGGGTAGTCAGAGGCTCTTTGCTAAATCAATAGGGTAATTCTGAGGAAGGAAATGTCAAAAAAACCTGACAGTTCATTTGTTATCTGGGAAGTTCCTTAAACAGTATCCAATGTAATCTTCATCTTCACTAATATTAACAAGTATGATGAAATATTAGAAAAAGTAACTTTTCAATACAATTGGACTCTTTTGTTTAATTAGACCATGGAAATTGTAAGAGGATTGAAATTGATGTAAATGCATTGGGGATTGGGCAGCACGATAGCATTTGAAAATGCAGTGGGATAAGTGCAAGGTAATTGCACATTGTCAGAAAAAAGTCCTGATTCTGACTAGAAATAGATTCCCTTTGAAAATATGCACTAACCCGTGCTCTGATTTAAGTGGTTTTTCCGCAAATGTTAGACTTCTAAGTAAAGAACTTTTTCTCTTACTTTGATGAGCGCTCAGTGCAGTCAGATACACTAAATACAATTCTACTATTTTTAAATGTTTCCTTCCGTTCTGTGTACTTCTTACTCATTTTTAGGAATAATCCTTGGATACACAATTGAACTGAAAATTAATGCACTTTCATTCCCTTGAAAAAATTATACTCAGCAAAGGGTACTGAAATGCCATTATATTAATAATAATAATAATAATAATAATAATAAAATTCATAAGTCCTAGAATACTTACCTCAGAAAGAGTGATATTCCAGATCTCTAGGCTTATTGTTTTCAATACTTTAGCAGTACTCAGTCTATTTGAAAAAGAGAGAGTGAGAGGTAGAAATATGAAGAAAGAAGGCTCCAGTTCAGTATTTGGCAATTTACACTCAGTGAGAGAAATCACCAGAAAAGGTTAATTTTGATATATTTTTTTCAAAAACATTTTATTGGAAGCTATTAGAAAAGGTTAATTTCGGTGCTGTGTCTCAACTAGATTTGAGACATACTCATATAATTATATTCTCTCATATAAAGTGCAGGAGAAGCGGGAGGATGCACTTTACACATGTCTGAATTCTCATGAAAATTGTTGCCATTGTTGTGAGGTGTCCCAAAATTATTGCAATTCCTAGTGACCCAAAGTCCCACAGAACAAAACACTGCCTGTTACTGCTTTATCCTCATAATAGTTCCTATGCTTGAGTCTATTTTAGCATCTATGTAAATCCGTTTTGTGGCTTTTCCTGTTATTCATCTCTTCTCTACTTTACCAAGCAGGCATAATGCATTTTTCTAGGAACTGGTATGTCTGATACTATAAAAATGAGAAACTTACAATAATAGCATTCCTCATCACTAGATTTTATGTAGATTGATTTTTCTCTTTTACAACTTATAACACATATCTTAGTTCTAATTCCTTCCTACTAGCAAACATCTTCAGATTATCATGAGGGTTTGCTGGAAAAAGTTACCTAATGCTAGTATATCCTTGAGAAATTATACATTTCTTTTGTGTTAGTTACACTAAAAGAAAATGAAGGGGAGGTGGTCAGGAAGGTGATTGAAAAAATCAGGTACAATGAAGAGAAAACTAACAGGGCTGTATTCCAAAAGAGATGGAATAGTCATCAGAGTGCAATGCTGCTGTGAGGGCGAATATAATAACTCTTAATATCAAGCATTTGATTTAACGAAGCAGAGATTATTGATAGAAACAAATTGTGCACTAGCTAAGAGTTTATGTGTGAATGTGCTTGTGTGATTTAAAATAGGGAGGTCTTTGATAGCTCAGTCTTTGCAAGTATGTGGTAAATAGGGAGGAAAGAAAAAATATGTAAGTACTAAAATCAGGTAAGCATACTTTGTACATTGTATTTCATTTCCAAGAATCTTGGGCTGAGCCCTGGTGGTGTAGTGGTTGTATGCGGGATTACGGCCCACTGGGTTAGCGGTTCAAATCCAGAAGCAGCTCCACGGGAGCACAACTGGGTTTCTTAATCCTACCAGAGGGCAGTGATGCCCCCCTAAAAAAAGAATCTGAAATTTTGTTTAAAATTTGTTTAAAATTTATCTATTTTTTTTTGTCAATTCAGTGCTATATTTCTGAGAAAAGTGTGGTGGATGCTTAGTTGGGTGCCATCAAGATTGCGCCAACTCATTGAGACCTCTGCACAAGAGAAGGAAACACTGCCCCACCCGGGTCGCTAAGCATGATGTTCTTCTTCAGCGACTGGTCTCTTGTGATAACGTGACCAAAATATGTGAGCTGAAGTCTCCCTTTCTTTTCCTCTAAGGAACTTTCTGACTGTATTTCTTGCAAGAGGGAGTAGTCTATTTATTGGCAGTTCATGGTACCTTTACTATTCTTTGCCAACACTACAACTCAAATGTATCAATTCTTCTTTGATCTTCCTTATGCAATGCCCAAAGTTCAGAGGTACATAAGGAAACTGAAAACACAATGGTTTGAGTCTGGTCCAGCTCACTCCTCAAAGTAAGGTGCTTGTTTTTCAGCACTTTCAGTGGGTCTTGAGACACTGATTACCCATGTCTGATCCCATGGTTACTGCTTTCACAAGCATTGATTGTGGGTCCAAGGAAGAGGAAATCGCTGACAACTTTGGACTTAGCTCCATTTATCTAACGTTACCTAGCAGTCCAGTGGTGTGAATTTTTGTTTTCTTGACATAAAGTTTTAATTCATACTGAAGGATGCAAGCTGCGATCCTCTTAAGCAAATGATTCAAGGCCTTCTCTTTTTCAGCAAGCAAGGTTATGTCATCTGTTTATAGAAGATTGTTAAAAAGCCTTCCTCTGATCCTGATGCACTATGCTCCTTCAGGAAATCCAGTTTCTCCAATGATTTGCTCAGAATACAGATTGAATAAGTATGGGGAGGGGATAAATCTTGACACACACCTTTCCTAATTTTAAAACATATAGTACCCCCTTGCTTGGTTCACACAACTTCCTATGGCTATATGTACAGGTTATTTATGAGCACAATTATATATTCTGGTATTTTCACTCTTCTCAAGATGTGTTAGCTACCTCTAAATCCACTGCATGCCAGTTTATAACAAAATTTAATTGTGTAATGTGCAAAGAATCAGGAAAATCGATGAATTTCTCCAAACTATAGATTATCAAGAGGAAAAACTTGGTGATGTACTTTAAAATAATTAGTCAATTAAAATTTTATGTATTCCAACTTTCCATCATAAAGATGACACACACAGGCCACCAAGAGTCATGGCTCTCTTGAGAGTAGATGATGAAAATATGGCCTACCAAACCCAAATTTAAAGCAATGTGTGTGCAAAGACTGGTGATTTTGTGAGCCTTAACAAAAAATGAAATCTTAAGATTAATAAAATTTCATGCTTCAGGGTATGAACTGATTGCCTGCAGGGCTCAGACAGGGAATTTTCTCTCTGCTCCTTGTACAATGTGTATTACTGCATACTTGGGCAGATCCATCAGAAGGGCTGAGTTAAGAAGTATCAAAGTTTCCAGTCTCTAAATAGTAAGCTTAGGTCATTGCAGGTGACAAGGTGTCGAACCATCTGGTTTAAGAGTTGCAATTTCTAGTGTATGAACTAATGTGTTGAAATATGCAGCAATAAATCTCCAAAGAAAGAAAAGCTAAAGCATTGCACAATGTCAGTAGGAACTTCAACTGTAATGTAAAGCAAGTTGTTTAAAGTAGCATGAATATTGAGAATCAATACACCTTTCAAAAACACTTGCTTCTTAGTTACAAATTGGCAATGAGGTTAACATTGATTAGTCCCAGGTAAAGCTGAAGATGGCATGTCAACTAAGAAAATCAAATTAAAATAAATGAAAGCAAAATGTAGGTATATATATATATATATGCATTTTAAATGCATGTTTTACTTGAAATTTACATTCATTCTATGAAAAAATACATCTAAAATTAGAAAAGATCATAAAGACATTTTTCTCTATCTTGTATCTTGTTATAGGTACTGTTTGAAGGTTGTATGAAATATTTACGAGTACCTTTTTCTTCTTTTAGGATCCTTGGAGGCCAAAGTAGAACGGCTCAAGAGGGTATTCAAGGTTATAAATCTTTATGAAAGCAGACTGTTGTCAGGTTGCTATGAATCAGAATGTATTCAATGACACTGGCTTTGATTTTGTTTGGTTTTGAACTTTATATTAGTCTGTCAATCATCAACATTTCCAACTGCTGCATGGCTTTGACCTATCTATTTTCCCAATGTGAAAAACACATTTGCGTGTGTGTGTACTTATTCCTCACCTTTAGTGAAATGAAAAGATAGCATAAGCTTTTGTAGCTACTGTTTCATCCAACCAATTAGATGTGGTTAAAAGCTGTGCCTTCCATTTGCAAGGCCAGAAATGAAGTCTTGTTGACATTGTGTAGGTGTTAAAACAGAGAAAAATAGTTTAATGTTTATAATTTAGCAATGCACTTTGACATACAAATGAAAAGCATAAATAGCATATTTTCATGGCCAAACTATTCATAATCACATCACTCTCTTATGAGCCATGGTGGTTCCATGGATAAAGTACATACATGATAACCAAAAAGTCAGCAATTCAAACTTACCAAACACAGTGTGAGATAAAGATTTGGCAGTCTGCTCCCATAAACATCACAGTCTTGCAAACTCTATGGGGCATTGAGTTGGTCCGGATAGACTAGAGGAACAAATTTCAGAGACATGCACATAGGTATAAGGAAAGGGTTTATATACAAAAGAAATGTGACACTAAGAAGGCATCCCAATCCAGTCCAGTGCAAAATCATAAGTCCAGTATTAACCCATATGCCCACAGTCAGTCTATAAAGTCTGCTTCCGACTCAGGAAGTCACAGGTCAGTGGGTGCAGATCTGGCGCTGGCAGGGGTCTCCCCATGGTTCCTCACTTCCAGGGCTCAGGTCCATCGACAGCATGCCACTCCAGCTTCAGAGGTCTGTCTTCATCAGGGCAAAGCCGTGTGGTCTCTCCGCTGGCTCCTCCAACTTCTCGGAGGCTACATCTTGTCCTTTCCGTGATTAAGCGTCTCTGAAACTAACTCCCAACAGCTGGGGAAGATAGCTTCTCATCATCACGAGGGAAATATCGCGAGATTTCCCAGGAGTCTCAGGTGAAAGCCATGCCCACACAGAGGCCTCATCAGCTACTCAATGGCTTTCTCCTGATTAACAGGCCAGACTCCACCCCTACATTTCAATTATAAAATTAACATAAGCACATGACTGCCACAGGCATCAACTTGATGACAATAGGTCTATTGTGATCTCTGAATAGAGAAGAACAACAATATAAATATTTACCTGTCCTCTATTATAGTTCTTCTAACCTAGGTATTCTTCTTGTAACATGAATGAATGATCCTCAAAGCCAAAAGAAACAGAGTTTATGAGAGAGGATATCTTTAAGTGTAATCAAAATATGATCCTAATACTATTTTCAATTATCAACACAGGTCTTTACAAAATTAAAATTTGTGCTTTTTCTCCTACATATGTTATCAACTTAATTAGGATGCAAGTGTGTTTGTGTGTATGGGTATGCATATGTGAACTTCCTTGAATTCCAGTGAAGTCCCAGAATAAGTTGAATCTCTAGAATGCACACAATAAATGTGGAGCCATCAAATGATTTAAGGGAATCACAAAGGATCCAACCAAAAATTCACTGCCATCAATTTGATTTCAAGTCACACATTCTGTCAATCCAGCAATAGGGATTAATTAGAAAATTATCATAATCCCAATGTCATGTTTACCAAAAATAATGTTAAATAAAATTTTGGAAATAAGCAAATGCTCATTAAAGTTTGCCCCATGAAAACATACTGAAAAAGAGAGGAAAAATATTGCTCTGAGGTATAATTTTCAGAATGTATTTGGCCCACCTCCTATGTTTCAGAGAAAAGCAGACAAAACAAAACATAAAAACATCATCAACAACAACAACGCACCACCTTAGAAATTAAAAACATTTGTACTATTACCCATAATCCATGATGAACGTGTAGGCCTCTGATTGGGTAGCCTCTCTTGCTTGTTTCAGTGCCCACCCCCCAGAGGAGACAATGTTACCTTCCCCACACCTTTGAGAAATGTTACTCTTAGGTAAGCAAAGAATAGAGAGAATTAGGAGTTCTCGGATACCAGCGGCTCAAGTAGCAAGTGTTTTGAGAATGACGAGGGAAACAAATGTACAAAAGTGCTTCACACAATGGATTTGATAAGAGTTGTACTTGCCCCCAGTAAAATGATTTAATGAAATAAATTTAAAGATAAGATCCATGATAAGTTTCCCCTCATGAATAAAGTCACAACATATTGGTGGGAAAAAAAAAAGAATTGTCTGTGATGGAAATATTGCTAGAAGAGGAGTTGAGAATGGAGAGTTCAAACTCTATTTCATACCATCAATTGCCAGAGGTGATATCCTCTTGGAAAATTTTACTTTATGTATATATTCACATATACATACATACACATATATGTGTACAGATAAATGTGTATATAGATACATATAAATATATGTGGAAAATCATGTCAATGCTTACGGATTGCTATGAATAATCCCAAAGATAATATGCGTGACATCAGTTAACAGCATTTCTGTCACATGAAAGTCAAATTTCACTTACTAGAAAAACTTCTTTTTTCTACCTTTTCACTACCTAGAATTGCTAGGATGCTAGAAAAGTCCACTTATAGTCTCCAAGTGAACAAAACTTGAGAATATGTCCCTCCTTGAAGAAATGATTCTAGGGTAAAATAAATTAATTCAGGTCATGTTATTCTTTGATACTGATAGTTCATACCTATTATACAGAATTCCATGTGGCATTCTTTGGTTCAGAATTCCAGTTAACTTGTTTTTGTTCAATTCTCAGAAACCCAAGGATTGGCTATTTCTTTGTATTGTTTTTAGTTTACCTATCTTGTTACATTTGAAATCATGGATCAAGGCATTCCACAGCTAAAATAATTTTAACACCTTAAGCAGCTGAGCCCCTCCACTCAGAAAGTACTTCAGGTGAAAATTAGAACACAGACACTTTCTCAAAGTACCGTCGACCGTGGTGAGCTGCAATGAGTATGGCCTCTAGGAGTAAAGTTTTCAGGATATTCATTTGCTGAGGGTGCACAACCCAAAATGATAAGAAACAACAGCACAATTCTACTAATATTAAAACATGGAATAAAGGAAGTATGAATCTAGAAAAACTGAAAGCTGTAAAAATAAAATGAACCAGTGCCAGATTGATATCTTAGGCATTGATATCTTAGGGTGAAGTGGACTTGTATTGAAAGTTTTGAATCAGAAAATCATACGACTTTCAATGCCATACAATCAAGGGGAATGATATTGTAATCATTATCAAAAATCACATTCGTTTTTTTTTTTAATTTTATAAAAGCACTTTTCAAGATATGTCTTAAAGGACAATGTTGTCTGTGATAATATTATATTTATCTGCCTCAAGGAAATTCAATACAACTATTATTCAAATTTATGTACAGACCACAAAAGTCAGTGATGAGGAAATTACATAAATCTACCAATGTCTTCAGTCTGAAATTGATAAAAAGTGGAATCAAGATACATTGATAATTATTGGTGATTGGAATGCAAAACTTGGAAGCAAAGAGAAATAACAGTCATATTAGAAAATGTTACCTTCATGATAAAAATGAAGCTGTATCACAGGATATGATGTTGCAAGACTAATGATTTGTTCATAGAAAATAACTTTTTCCAACACTAACAGTGACTATCCACCTGGATATCTCCAGGTGGAACACACAGAATAAAATTGCCAACATTTTGGGAAGAGAAGATATAGAAACTCAATAGCAGCAGCTAAAAACAATCCAGAGACTGACTAGGAATAAACATAAATTGATTATCTGTATATTCAGGCTGAGGCTGGAGAAAATGAAAGCAAGTCCGCAGAGCATGAGCCAAAATACAACCTTGAGTCTAACCCAACTAGATTTTGAGAACACTTCAAAAACAGATCTGCTGCATGGAACATTAATAACAGCAGACTTGATGAGCTGTGGGAGGATATCAAGAATATAATTCATGGAGAAAGCAAAAGATCATTACAAAGCAAGCAAGAAAGAAATCATCAAAGTAGATGCCAGCAATTTGTAAAAAACAAAACAAACAAACAAACAAAAATTATGTTATACTAGTCTTAAAACTGTCCTTAATCATAGAGTGGCTAATTCATGTGGAATAATGGATGAAGTCAAAGAACCAAACAAAAATGCCAAAGTGTAACTGGAGAAGACAAAGTAAAATAGTATAATGAAATGTTTATGATACTAGATTTAGAAAAGAATACCAAAAGAAAAGAACACACTCTTCATATCTTAAATTGAAATAAATCAGAAAAAAAGTCAAGCCTTAAGTTGCAATCTTGAAAAATCCTCTAGGCAAAATATTGAATGATGCAAGAAGAATCAAAGGAAGATGAAAAGGAAAGAGTAACTGTACCAAAAAGAAGTAAACATTCAACCATATGAGGAAATAGCACAGGAGCCATAATCTATGTTATTGAAGAATAAGTGTAAGCTGCACTGAAAACAAGGCCAATGAATTGAGGGGTTAGCAATTGGAATGTTTTAATAGGATGATGAAGAACTACAAGCACATTCTTGTGTCTGACGGGAAATTTGGAAGGCAGCTATTTGGCCAAGCAACAGGAAGAGATTCCTATTTGTACACATTCCAAAGAAAGTTGACCAACAGAGTGCTCAAATTACAGAACATTATCATTAATATCATATAAAAGTCAAATTTTGCTGAGTACCATCCAGCAATTACAGCAGTTCACTGACAGGAAGCTTCCAGGATTTTAGGCCTGATTCAAAAGAGGATATGAAAGAAGGAATTATCATTTCTGATGTCAGATGACTTTTGGTAAATCAGAGATTACCAGAAAGATGTTTACTAGTGTTTTGTTGACTATTCCACAGCATCTGACTGTGTGTATCATAACAAATATGAGTAACTTTGACAAATGGAAATTCAAGGAACACTTCAATGTGCTCATAAAGAACTTGTACATGGATCAAGAATCAGTTATATGTACTAAACAAGGAAATCATATATGGTTTAGAACTAGAAAAGGTGTATGTCAGGGTTCTAACATCTCACTGTACTTACTCAAAGGGCCAGAATGACAATCAAAATGAAAATCTCTGCTACATTGTTTGTCTTTACATTTGATGTTTAATTCCTAAGAATTCTTTGACTATTTTTATACTATGAAAGTAATGCTTTCATGAAATAAACTGATTTCCTGAGATTAAAATCCAATTTTACTTTCACATCAAATTGGCAGCATGTCCATAGAGAAAGGCATACTATGCATGTAATATTGAGATTAAAAGGCTTAGAAGAAAATTAATTTACATATTTGTCTCATTAAATAGTAAAACTCAGCATAAATTATAGGAAAAAAATTTTTCATGAGGAAGTTGAAATGAGTCAAAGTGACATGTGCCATAAACCAAGTGTCGAATAAAAATGTTTAATACAAAAAGTAGCTTCAGCAGGGAGTGGGTTGGCTAAATCAGTTAAATCCAAGGTAAAGAAGTTTTTTCAGATAGTTAAGAACTGTGTTTTGTGACCCCTAGGAAGTTTTACTAATAAAGTTCCTTCAAGACCACTAGACAAAAAAGCTTGGGCTCATTATAGAGAAATTTGAAGAAAATTGAAAACTTGGTGAGAAAAAAATTCAGGGAAGTTGCACAGAGGAAGGGTTTTTGTTTTACTTTGTTTGTGCCCCATACCCACCTCCTCACCCACATCACTAGAGTGTACCTACTAATTATTTGAGGGTAGAGACAGTTGTCATGAGAATTTCCCCGAAAAACCTCATCTTTCACCCTACAGCCTTTACATTTCGCTATCATATTTTTGATGTAAACATTCAAAGAAATAGGATTAGAGTCCCTCAAAGATTGTCAAACTGATGTTTTGATTTGGTGTACATCAAAAAACATGACATTATTGGTGAAAGGACTAAAGAGATGGAAACACAGCCTTACAAAGTGTATGTACCTAGTGGGAGGCTATGTAGAGAAGTGATAGCTACACATTGGATGTTTGTATTTAATGAATGCTATTACAATGCAGTAGCAAACATAATTGGCTGCACTCACATGGATAAAAAAGATACTGTCCCCAGAGCCATCAGACAGCACCCACTGTTAGGAGAGTGTCAACGAGTAACAGTGGTCTACAGACAGTGGACAAATATGCAGACCAGGCTAATTTAGATAATATCTTCTGTGTTGGCCAAGATGGTGATCAGAGCAGTGACTTTGGGGCTACCAGCAAAGCTCCTGTGGCAACTGTGGTTCCAGGTACCAGTCAGCCAACCTGTGAATTGGCAGAAAAAGATATGGGTATCAGATATATTAAAAATTGGCTAATATTAAGTTATTGTAGATACTACATTCATTTTGCTGCAATACTGCATATATTTTTCTTAGAAATTAGCCATTGGACCACATCAGTATTTGTGACTTTGACATATTTTTATGTGAGAAATGTTACTGGGGAAATAGATCAGTCACTTTTAAGGTGCTGTCATAGATCTGGAAGAGAATGACCTACAATCATTTGAACCAATGCTGCTGGAAAATTATAAAGTTAGAATTGGAGTGTTTTACTCTTAGTTGAACTTTTCCTTTCTAAAGAGCTCTTCTATTTATACATGCCTAAATTCTCAGAAAAAAATGTAGAGAGATACCTGTCTGCATAAAATAAAGCTGATTATATTTTGCTACAGTCTTCAGTGAACAAAAATAAATATGAGAAAAAATATCCCTATATATAAACTGTTTTTGAATCAAATTTTAAATTCTAAAATTCATGGCCTTTCAGTTATTTATTTTATATTCCTGTGGTAGTTACATAATCAGTTGTCAATTTGAAACCTCAGAGTGGAGGGAATTTAGCCTGTTAATCAGGTTGCAGCTTGATGACCTTGACTAAAATGACCAGACATCCCTTTTTTGACGGGACATCCCAATTTTTTAAAACAATTTCCCCTGCATCCTGCATTATTTTTAAAAAGTTCCCATTTGGGAGAAAAATGCACGATAAGCTATGGATAGGCGGGAGAACGGGAAGGGAATGTACCCCCTCGACACCCTCTGGTCAATGGTGTCTCGCTTTATCAATGTTAAAATCTGGTCACTTTAATTAGGAGAGCAATACCTTTCTAGAGTCAGGACACATGCTCACTCCCTGCGTGACATTACTGACCAAGGAGTCTGCTGGAGCTACACCGATGCAGTCAGAACCCAGGAGCTGGAGGAGACACATGTAGACAGACCCCTGCCAGTGTTGAAATGCTTCTTCCTCCACTGGATCCACAAGACTTTCCACACATGGGCTGGGGATATTTCTGCATTCCATCTTTGCATGTGTCTCATGAAGAGGAATTTATAGATAGGTATCAAACACATGGGCTAATATCAGACTTATGTATTTGATCTGGACTGGGCTGGAATGTTTTCTCAATGTTGAATTGCTCTTGAACATAAAGCTCATTCTTATACACATGTAAATATCTATGAATTTATTTCTCTGATCTAAACAGACTAAAACAATGCTGATCTTGATTTTCAAGAACCTTGATAGTCAATATTAAAAGTTATTTTCATTAATACATATATAAAATAGTCAAGGGAGAAAGAAGAATTAAAAAATACAAATGCATACTTGATGACACAGAAAGGGTGAAAATAAAAATTAATGATATAGCTACTGGCATTTCAACTGAAATAAATTCCAGAATTGTTTATTTTGTCAAGTTGACTATTCTCAGATTTCCTTTGTTATCAGCCTCCCCCTCACATAGGATTATTGTCAGAATTAATTGATCTAATTTTATTCAGGGGGGTTCTGAGGCCCCAAAAGTTCTTCCTGATTTAAGTCTATGTATTTTATTAATTTTCATTGTGAATTGCAAATTCTTTCTAGGAAGCTCAACTTTCAGTGGAATGTAAAAATAGAGTTGCTGTAAGGTAGTATACTACTTAGTAGAAGTAGACAATTCAGTGAATCTTATCAATATAGGTCAAGTGTCTTGATCTAAATCTTGTCTTAGTCTTCTGTACATGACAAAGGACTACTGAAACCCCACCGGTGGTGGGGCAAGAGCACTGCAATCATGGAAAGTGATTCTGAATCCAGAAAACTGCCTGCTCCAGGATGTCACAAATCTGTCCTTTCTTTTGGGAACATGATCAATGTATTCAACCTGAAAGCGAGTAACTATCAATGCTTATGCCAATATATATGTATACATATACATCATTTATATAATATACGCATATTCACACAAATATATGTACACACAAACAAATGAGATCACTGCCATTGAGTCCTTTTCTACTCACAGAAATCTATAGAAAAAGATAAAAGTGCCCCTATGAGTTTCTGAGGTTACAAATCTTTACAGGAGCAAAAAGGGTCAACTTTCTCTTTCTGAGTGGTGCTGTTTTTCTCTTGACCTTACAGATATTGACCCATCAAGGAACCTACTATCCCACCAAGGTTCCTTAAGGTTAAAAATAAGGCAAGAGTCAGGTTGATTCTAATCCATAGTGACCCTGGCACTAAAGGCCAGATGACACTGTCCCATTGAACATAGAAGACCAGAAGTCAAGCTCGACTTTCTAACAAAGGGTTGCCATGAGATGGAATAAACTACAACTACTAAACTTAAAAAATGGCTAACTAATAAATAAAGAAATTCTGAACAGTTAGAATGACTAATTCTTTTTCTAAATCATTTAATTGGTGACTCATAAAATGTCTATCACAATCCATATATCCATCAATTTTGTGGAGCACATTTGTAAATTTATTGACAATAATCACTCTCAAAACATTTGCTTTCTACTTGAGCCCTTGGTATCAGATCCTTATTTTCCCCTCACCCCCCCCCATTCCTCTCCCTCGTGAAGTCTTGATAATTTATAAATTATCATTACTTTTTCATATCTTACACTGCCCGATGTCTCCTTTCATCCACTTCGCTGCTGTCCGTTCTCCAGAGAGGAGATTATATGTAGAGTCTTGTAATCAGTTCCCCCTTTCTACACCACCTTCCCTCCACCCTCCCAGTAGTGCCACTCTCACAAACTGGTCCTGAGAAGTTCATCTCTCATGGACCCCCTGTGTTTCCGATTCTAATCGGTACCAGTGTACAACCTCTGATCTAGCCAGATTTTTGAGATAGTATTGTGATCATCATAGTTGGGGGGAGAGGAAAATTGTATATTTCATCATTGATACACTGCACCCTGACTAGTTCGTCTCCTAGCAACCCTTCTGCAAGAGGATGTCCATTTCCCCACAACTGGGTTTTGAGTCCCCACTCTACACTCCCCCTCATTCACAATGATGTGATTCTTGTTTCCTGATACTTGTTACCTGATCCCTTTGACCCTTCACAATCACATAAGCTTGTGGGCTACTTCCATGTGGACCTTGTTGATTTTGTGCTAGATGGCCACTTGCTTACCTTCAAGCCTTTAAGAACTCAGATGCTTTATGTTTTGATAGCCAGGCATCATCAGTTTTCTCCACCACGTGTGCTTATGCACAAATTTGTGTTTAGCAACCATATCAGGATATGATTTTTTCTTCTTTGATGTCTGAAATCTGATCCCTTTGACACCTTGTGATCACATAGGCTGGTGTGCTTCTGTGTGGACTTGGTTGCTTCTCAGCTATATGGCTTTTTGTTTATCATCAAGCCTTTTAGACCCCAGATGTGATTGTTTTGATAGCTGGGCACCATCAGCTTTCTTCACCATGTTTGCTTTCCCACCCTATGGCAGTCACCTAATCTGCTTTCAATTTGAGGATCAAGAGTGTAGGAGCAGAGTCTAGTCTGTCAACCCGGGATGTTTTCTTAATGTATAATTTTCAAAGTACAGAATCATGTCATCTACAAACAATGGTAATTTCTCCTCCTCCTCACCAGTGGGGAGAGGTCCGGGGGACTCAATTAGACTGGTGGATAGCTCCAGTACAATGGTAGGGCTGTGGGTTAGGTCCTGGAGCCCTGGATGGCTGCTGGAAGGGACCAGAGCTTGCAGACAAAATCACTGCTACTTTCTTATATGGAGGAGAACCATGGAAAATGGGTGCAGCTAACCCAGGTGGAAGCTGTGAGTGAACCACTGCTATGTGGTGGTCAGGTCTTGCCTTCAGGAGCTCTACATCACAGCTGCCCTATTCCTGAGGCAGCGAAATGAGGAGAGGCACACAAGGGTCACCCACGCAAGGTAGCAAGGCACACAAGGATTGTCCAGCTAGCGAGAAATCCCTGATATATGAACCCAGATCCCTGGGACTCGAAATAAAGAAGATGCCATCAGGGCCACCTACTGGACAGGGAGGGCCCTTCATAGGGACCTTTACACTCATCTGAACACTTCCACTTGACTTCCCAGACACCAGACCCACGGGAGCTGCTAATATGGGCTGCTTCTTGACTGGAACCATCTTGACTGGAACCTCTAAAATGGTTCATTCTAAATAATTGACAGAACTAAATGAGGATAAGAGAATGTGGAACAACAAGAACTTATCCATTGCTATCAGGAATGCAAAATGATACAGCCATTTTGGACATATCCTACACGCTTCAGCAATTGGAACCCAGAGTATCTATTCAGCTCATTTGAAAACTTATGTCCCCACACCAAAAGTTGTACATAAACTCTTATAGCATATCTATATAAAATTATTAAAAATTAAAAGTAACTAAAATGTCCTTCAGTCAGTCATAGGTAAACAAACCATAGTACATCTAGAAAGTAGCACATTATACTATTATTGAAAGAAATTAGCTATCTAAGCATAAAAACACATTGAGAGTCTCAAAGTGGATATTTTTAACTGAAAAAAGTCATTCTAACAGAAGTTACAGGGAATATAGTTCCAATGATATACTACTGAGAAAAAAAGCAAATCTATAAAATGTAGGAAAAAAATCAGTGATTGTGGAAGGGATGATGGAAGAATCGTTGCAGCACAAGAGTAGGATAACTATTATGTGTGATACTATATTAGTGGTCCCATGACATTTAACACAAATCACTGTAAACTTCAAATCATAAACCCCAATCAAAACTATGGACTTAATGTTTAATAATAGTGTCTTGATATTAGTTCATTAATTCTTACAAATTTGCCACTCTGATGCCAGATGCTCATGTTATATATGTGTGAAGGTGATAGGTCTTTTAGTAATTCTTTGCATTTTCTGTACAGGGCACCGATGAGTAGATGATGTTGCATCATATGACTCTTTGGCTGCTGTCACCTCTCTCTCTGTATTTCAAGGACTAACAGGATAATCAGGGTCAGACAGACTGTAAGTATATATTTTGCCAAATTTTTAACACACTGTGGCAAAATGCAACTTATGTTGATGAGATGAGATGTACTAAGATAATGCCTCATAATGTTACTTCCTGTAATTGATCACAAGGTTATCAATTTCTTTGTTGATGTATTTTTTGACATAGCTGATAAGTGCAATTGAACCTTTAATCACACGTCCACAATCAACAATCCTCAAAAAAAGGAATGCTGAATCTCAGCTGAAGATTTAGGAAACAATAGTCGACAGAAAGGAACTTAAGAGTCAAAGATGGAAGCGTTGAGCATGTTCCACATCCAAAGTATAGGATTGGAAGAGTGACCAAAGCAAAATAATCATATTGCTGCTAATATGCACACTGGATAGTTATTAAAACATAAGTGATATGACAATCTACAAGTGGCAGCTACAAAGAAAGAAGTATTTTCAAGAGAATGGAACACATTTTTTGTTGAGGTCAAAGGCAAATCAGTGAATCGTGGTGATGCACTACCAGCAATGGGGGTAGGGGTTGGAAAGGTCAATCTGGAGCATGACTGCAACTCAAAGCATGTGAAACGCCATGGATTAGGAAGGAAAAATGTGTCTAGGTAAAATCAATGCTCCTTGACATTCAGTAGGCCGAGTTGTAACAGCGTCAATTTAAGGGAGCTGTGGAGTGAGCAAGCTAATTGTAAAGAAGCTAAGGCCTCAGGTAAAGAGAGAGTTGGTAAAAGAGGGCCTGGTGACTTCCGTAGTATTAACACCTGACAGAGAAAAATTGTTTCATAGCTTAAGTTTGTCTTAAAGAACTATTTCGGATCAGATTACTGAGTTAGCACAAGATATTGAAAACAGCTCTGCAAGATTCCCCAGGGGATTTCCAATTTTTCACTCAATCTTCTGACTATGGACACAGATAATGCCCAACTGGCAATTATCATTCATGATCTAGCTACAGATTTTGACATGCAAAAGAAACTGCTGTCATTCTAAGCTATGCATGACACTACAAGAGGTGAGGACTTGTTTGAGGGACATGTTTTATCAATAAAAAATTCTGCACTAACATTTGAAAAGTTAAATGACATTACTACAGATGACTCTCTAGCCATAGTTGTCTTTTAAAAAGAATTAAATATATTTGTCAAGAAAGAAATGAATTATCTGTTTTGAACCAGGTGAGTTAATTATATACCTCTGCACCATACAGTAATAGAATTACAGATTCTATATCTATCTAATACATACATTGGATGATTTAAGATATAGCAAATCATTATTATTATATATAATATCATTATATAATATTACATAACAAGGGTACCTGAGGGCTGGGGGTGGATATGGTAGGGGAGCAAGGGATAAAGGGGAGCTGATATCAAAGAGTTCAAGAAGAAAGAAAATGTTTTGAATCTTATGGTGGTAGCAATTTGTAAAATTATGTTTGATCTAACTGAATTATAGATTGTTATAATATCTGTAAGAGCTACCAATAAAATGATTAAAAAGAGAAAGCCTATGCTCAGCCATGGTGGCTCAATCATGTGATGTCAACAGTAGTATCACGCGTGAATGTGTCAAAAGCAGAGGCAATCTGTAGTGATTTAAAATCAGGAAAAGCGTGTGTTGTGGTTTTAACCTTTCACCATTCTTATTTCATCTGTGCTTTGTGCTTGTAGTTGTTAGTGGCATGGAGTCAGTTCAACCCAGGGCAACCTAACACACAATGGAATGAAGCACACAGTGCCAGGTCCTGAGCCAGGCTCACAAGTTGTTGGGATGCTTAAACAAATTATGACAGTCATGTCAATCCATTTCCTTGTGGACCTCCCTTTCTTTTACTGTCCCTCTCCCAAGCATGATGTTCTTTGCCAAAGAACATTCTTTACTCCTGACTCTCTGACCAAGAGCACTCCCTTCTTGATTTTTTTTTGGGGGGGTCAGTCTGCAATGCTTCCCCACTATGTGACTCCCGAAGTATCCTGTGTCACTGTCTGCTTCAGTAGGGAAGCAGTTTGCCCTGTCCTGTTGTTTGCCCAGTACTTTTTGTGGTGCATTGGGTCTACAGATGGATGTATTCCTCTTGCATCATGTGTCAGTGTGAGGACTTGATCAACTCTCTTCCTCTTCCTCCCTTCTTGTCTTTGTCCCTGTGGGTGTGGGATGTTGGTCCCTCCCCCAACCTGTTCTCTGCCATGCCAACTTCTAGAGATGGGGTCCATATGACTCTGCTCGCATCAATAAACTTAAGAACATATGTATAGGTCAAATACTAGGGTAGAAAGTGGACCTTGGGCCCTCACCAAGGTGCTCCCTCAATGCAAGAAAACTTCGTTCTATGACTCTGGTATTCCACGAGGCTCACTGGGCCAACACAATCATTGAAGTAACATGGGTGCATAAGAAAATGTGGTGAAGACAGTTGATGGTGCCCAGCTATCAAAGGATATATCGTCTGGGGTCTTAAAAGCCTGAAGATAAACAATAGACCATTTACCTGAAAAGAGACCACACCCACACAGAAGAACCACAACAGCCAACATGGCCACAAGGTGGTGAAAGGTCTAGGCAATAGACATCAAATGGGGGGAAAAAAACACACATATCACTGTGTGCACACATTCCCCAAGGCACCCACTGAGGACATGTGGAAGCATGAACAAGAGTGATAAAGAAAGCTGATGGTGCCCACCTATCAAAAAATATAGCATCTGGGGTCTTAAAGACTTGAGCATAAAAAGAGCAGCCATCTAGCTCAGGAGCAACAGAACCCACCATAAAAGAAGCTCACTTGCCTGCGCGATCATGAGGTACTGAAACAATCAGGTATCAAGAATCAAAAAACAAAAATCAAAATCAATGGACCAATTGACTCCTGATATCGCTGAAGACAAATGGATACAAAGGCAAACAGGGTAGAAGAAACGATGGTGCCCAGCTGCCAAATGATTGAATGTCTGGAGTCTCAAAGACTTGAAGATAATCGAATCGCCATTCAGCGCAGAAACAGCAAGCCCACATGGAAGAAGCACACCAGCCTCTGTGATCAAGAGAGGCCGAAGGAAACAGGTATCAAGCATCAAAGAACAAGAATCACATCATTACGATTGAGGGGGAGAGTAGGGTGGGGACCCAAGGTCCACTGGTGAGTCATTGGTCACCCCTTTACAGGGGAGTCATGGGGAGGAGATAGACCAGTCAAGGTGCAGCCGGGCAACGATGAAGCATACAAGTTTCCTCTTGTTCCTGAAGCCTTCCTCTCCTCCCCTAACCATCATGGTCCCAACTCTACCCCACAAATCCAGATGGACTGAAGAAGGTACATTGGTAGAGAGGGGAGCTGGTGCTGTGGGGAAATCAAGATGGATGAGCTGCTTTGGGCCAGTGGTTAGATTGGAGCTGCTGGAAGGGTGGATCCAGAGAAGGTGGGGTAGAGAGACGGAACCAACTGCAAAGATATACACATAAGCTCCTATTTGAAGGGCAGGCATCAAAGGAGTGGGTTGGGGGAGAGGACAGGCAGTGTAAGATATCACAGAACAATAATAATTTATAAAGTCTTGAAGGTTGGTGGGGAAGGGAGAGCAGGAAAGAGGAGAAGGGATGGAAAAGCTGATACCAAGGACTAAAGGGAAAAGGCGGATGTTTAGAGAATAATAACAGCAGCAGACATGCGAAGGTGCTTGGCACAGTATGTTTATTTATATATTGTGAAAAACAATGTATGAGCCCCTAATAAAATGATTTTTAATAAAAATAAGTTAAAAAAGCAATGATGTTATTTTGAGTTCTAAGGTGTGCCTAATCCAAGGCATGGTATTTTCAATTGCTTCATAAGTATGTGAAAGTTGTACATTGAATAAGAAAGACCAAAGGAGAATATATTCAATTGAATTGTGATGATTCTGGAAGTTACATAATTGTATGTCAACTAGACATTCCTGACTAGGGCCAGAGTCACAGCCTGATGCTGTATCCTTGGGGAATTGGCCTTCCCCATCTCTTTCTCTGTTACTGACATTAAGCACTTCGAGAACCCTGCCCAGGCCCAATGACTGGTTCCACAAGTCTGCACTGTGGAGTTGGGTCAGTCTGAAGAGAAAGGGACTTCATGGACTAAGTTGGACTGGACTCAGATGCTTTCGTGATATGATGTTGTTTCTTGATATAAAGATTTTTCTTATACATATATGAGTGTCACTGGATCTGTTTCTCTAGTCAACCCAGCGTAACATAATGACTTGCATAAGAATTATGAATTTCTGTTTTGGAAGAAGTGCATTCAGAATGTACTTAGAAAAGAGAATGGAAAGACTTCATCACATGTATGCTGGCTATGTTACTGGGATAAACCATTCCCTGAAAAGGGATAACACGTTTGGTCAAAGAGAAGATCAATGAAAAAGACAATCCTTGATGAGATGAATTGGCACAATGGCTGCAACAAAACACAATAGGATCAAACATAACAATTATGAGGATGGCTCGGGACAGAGCCATGTTTATTTCTGTTGCATGTAGGATTTCTATGAGTAAGAACTTAGTTGAAATAAAATAATGACAAAAATTATTTTCATTAGTGTTAATAGTGGCCCCAAGTAAAACAAAACACTTAACAATTCTAATTTTTCCCATTTAGCATGTCAATTATTTGTCAAGTTCTGAGATTTTTTTTCCCTTTCTTTTAAGGTTTACACCTTAACCTTACTATAGTCTTTGGCTTTCATCATTTTCAGCAAGTAAAGCTATATCATCTTCATATAAAAGGAGAATTCCAGAACACTTAATTTTGTTAATTCAGAACCTATTCACCAACGAAAATGCGATTGTTTGGACTGAGCCCTGTTTGGTTTAAAATCAGGAAAAATATATTTCAGGGCTGTATCCTTTCATGAAAGCTATTCGAAATGTTTAATGAGAAAATACTCTCAAAAGTTGGACTAAATAAAGATAAATGTATTGAGACTGAAGGAAGACTCATGAAAAACAGCAGTGAGATGCATATATGTAGTTGTTGACAATTTAATGGAAAACATGCACAATTGTTTCAAATGCTTAATATTTTCCTTAAAAGGAACTTGCAAGAGAAAAGAGGGGGCTTCTATCCTCTTGAAGAGCTACAGTCTCAGGAGAACAACAGAGAGCTCTGCCCTGTCTGATGGGGTTAAGCTGAGTCAGCACTGACTTAATGGCCACGAGTGTGCTTTGTTTTTCCCAGAGGCTATATATGCAATTCTTATGGGAAAATAATGTCTATTGTGATTTCACTACTTTTTCCTGATTGACATGGTTGGTTTTTTTTTTTTAATGAAATCTATGTGAGAGGGCTTAAAGTATTTATGGGAAAATATTATCTTTTCATTTAATTATTTCACAAACTTCTTGAAACTTCCTTTTATTTTTGTGGATGTTTTTTGGTTTGAGATGAAGTTGTTTGTCATTAAAGAGTTAAAGTCCATTTCAATTTTATATTATTTCTGCTGATTTTAAGCCACTCAAACCCCTATTCACTTTTAGGGATAAGGAATTTGGAGGGTTTGCATTTTTAGACCATATACATATGTGTGTGTGTGTGTGTATATATATATATATGTATGTATATAATACAGCCTATCTCAAGGAATGAAATTGGCTTGAAAACTCCTCCATTACTTTCTTCCACTTTCCCATCCCTTCCTATGCCCACCTCCAACCCTCATATTCATCAGTCTTATCTGTTGATGTATAAATCATATTTCTTCTCCTTTGCTTGTCCTAATGACAATGTGTGTATAAATATTTAACTTTGTAATATGAATTGAGTCTTCTAAGCATAACTTTCTCCAGTCTTGTCCAAATCATGCTGTGTCATGATTTTTAAGAGAGTCATCGCTGTTTTTCACTGATGCATAAGATGACCCAGCATGAATGTGCTAGAGCTTGTTGATCCATTCCTCTATAGCTGGAGTGTTTGCTTGTTTCATCTTTCAGCTGTTGTGGAAATGGCTTCAATAAACAGAGGTACATATGTCTGTTCATGCTGTATTTTAAAGACAAATGGTTCATAAGGTGTTTGTATTTGCTTTTGTTTAAAGGAACACCATAATGACTTCCATAGTGGTTGCACAATTCTACACTCCAAGGAGCCATGTAAAGACATTCTCATCTCTCCACATCCTCTTCAGAATTCATTTTCTCTTTTATTTAATTTAGCCAAAAGTGTGTGAAATGAAATTTCCTTTTTGTTTCAATATGTAGTTCTGTTATTGCTAATGATTACGAACATTCTTCATTTGGTTGTCAGCCACCTGTGTTTTGTCTTTGGTAAATTATTTATTCATGCCTTATGTCTATTTTTAGTAGGTCCTTTTGCAAATCCTTATATAGTTTTAATTACTGTGTTAATAGTAGATTTTAAGACCAGGGAACGAAAGGTCTCCTATTTGGCTTCGAGTTTTTAATACTCTTTTATTTATCTTAGGTTTCCTGAAAGCCCCCTTTTAGGAGAAAAAGAAGTTATGTTGTCATATTTCACAAAGCAATTAATATTTCTATTTTTCAATTTAATATATAGTATTTACTAAGAGTACATGTTAAGATACTTTATGTTAGTGAAACATATCTATATTATTCTCTGTAGATCAAAATAAGTTATCCAATAACACAACATAACTGTAATCTGTGTATTTGACTTCAAAATTATAATGTTTCACATGCCTTAGTGGCTGTTGTTGGGTGTCTTTCAACTGGTTCCAATTTGGAGGGCTTCTATGTACTAAACCATTGCCTGGTTCTTTGCCATCCTCACAATTACTCTCACAGTTCAGCACAGTATTACAACTCCTATGTCGATCCACATTGCTAAAAGTTCCTCTTTTTCTCTTTCCCTCCATTTACTCTGCATGATGTCCTCTCCCGACAACACGTCCAAAGTGCGTTCGATTAAATATCGTCACCCATGTCTCTAAGGAAAAGTCTGGCAGTATTTCTTCCAAACCAGATTTATTTGTTCTCTTGGCAGTTCATTGCATTTCTAATATTCTTTGCCAGCACCCAATTCAAAAGCGTTACTTTTTCTTCAATTTCCCTTAATCAGTATCCCACGTCCACATGCATATGAGCCATTGGAAAAATAACATGGCTTGAATCAAGCACATATTAGTCCTCAAGAGTAATGTCCTTGCTTTTCGACAATTTAAAGAGATCTTGTGTCACATATTTACACTAGGCAGTGCTTCCTTTGATCTCTTGACTGCTGCTTTCATGAACATTGATTGTAGATTCAAGAAAGACAAAATTCTTGACAAATTCAAATTTTTATCCATTTACTATGATTCTACCTCATGATCTACTTTTGAGGAGTTTGGTCTTTCCATTAGAGTCATAATCCATACTTCATGACACTTAGAAATCCACATATAAGTGTCATCTAGATACTTCATGAACCAAAAAGTGTTCCTTCCCCTCTCCATACAATCCAGTTTCTTATTTCATTTGCTATAATGTAACTTCCCCTTAATCTAAATACAGGTCCTGCATGAGCACAATGTAATGTTCTGAAATTCCCATTCTTCTCACAACCATTCATAGTTAGTTATGATCCATAGAGTAGAATGTCTTAACATAGTCATTAAAACACATATGCATACCTTTCCAGCATTGTGGTTACACTCGCAGTATATCTTAATTAAATTCTTTAGATGCTTTCTTCTAAACAAAAGCCTTAAAAATGTTCCAGTAGAAGTCAACTCATTTATACCCTTAGAGGCAGGATTGCACTGCTCCAATGGTTTTCCAAAACTATAAGTCTTTATGGGAGTAGAAAGCCTCATCTTTCACCCACAGAGCAACCGATTTGTTTCAACTTCTGATTCCAAGGATAGAAGCCCAACAAGTAAACCACTCTCTCACCAGATGTCACTGTAGTCACTCAGAAACTATTAGTTACCTTATTTATCATATATGCATTGTACTAACTACATAAAGAATATGATGACATTGACAGCGATAAGAATTAAGTTAAAACTCACTGCCATTTAGTCAATGCCGACAATAGATGTACATATTGCAGCCAGCCATTTGTTTTTCAAACTGACTCCAAGTCCTCGGGTTTATTGCTCTAAAATTGTGTAACCTTATTTCACAAATAGTGCACAATGACATTCTTATTTTATAAGACTGAATTTTTTAGTTATAAATATTAAAATACTCTTAACCTCCATAAATAATCTTCAATCTATTTTTCTTGAAAATATTTTATATAGCCTT
Source organism: Nesogale talazaci (assembly GCA_004026705.1). Taxonomy (NCBI): domain Eukaryota; kingdom Metazoa; phylum Chordata; class Mammalia; order Afrosoricida; family Tenrecidae; genus Nesogale; species Nesogale talazaci. The sequence goes on along the minus strand of PVJH01009049.1, from coordinate 40,883 downwards.
TTGTATATATCATGCTTTGCAGTGGATTTATTGGTGTACTTTAAACTTTCCTTCCCTTACAATGAAATATAGCAGTCTTCAAACTATCCACAAATGTTCAAACCTCCTTTTTAAAATATATTGGAGTATCATAATCCCAGCTCTCTTAAGTATATGAAAAGATTTTTAAACATTTAGAGAAAAATTCCCATATCTTTCGATTCTATTTTTCCATGAACTTTGTGAACTATATAAATGAATAAGTGGCTTGTTTTAACAACATGAATGTTAGTAAAAAATCATTTGTCACTTTCAAATACAAGCTTAAAGCCAGACCAGCTTTTCCCTGCTTTGTCCTTCCATTTGTTGACATTACCAGTAAAATTTCTCCATTTCATTCAGAATGTCTTGCCATTGTTCCACACATTTCCATGTGTGTTAGATCATCCTTAGTGGTAACACATTTTGTCAGTACTATCTTCACATTGTTAGGCCAGGTTGACTAGAGAAACAAATCCAGTGACACTAATCTCTTTGTAAGAAAGAGCTTTGTATCAAGAAGCAATTACATATCAAGAAATCATACTATCTCAGTCTTACTCAAGCCGGTAAGTCTGATAGTAGGCCATAAGTCCCTCCTCTGACTTATGCAATCACAAGCAATGATGCAGAATGCAGGAGGATCACAGGTCAGTGGGAGCAATGTCATGTAGATCCAGCGGCCATGGCTGTATCATTGGACTCTGATCCCAGTCAGGCTCAGCCAGCAGGAGATTGAAGGCATAAGGAAAGTGGAGGTTCCCAGGGTCCTCCTTATGTGAAGGCCATGTCCACAAAGAGGTACCATCAGACCGACACTTCTACAAATTTTTAAGTTGACCTGAAAGATGTGACTGCCACACATATATATTAATATTAATCTCATATTCCATCTATTCCAAACTTTTCTCTAACAAAGCAAAAGGAATAGCAGGCATTTCTGTATCATAGATATTAAGACCACCAGCTTTGATTTGTAGCTAAGTGGATTAGTTTTCAACTATGTTTTTAAAACAACATTGTGACTCACTTGTTACCATTACAGATAGTATAGTTGTGATTCTAGAACAACTTAATTACCAGCAAAGTTCAACTTGGATTGGTGTAACATTGTAGACACTAACCTTATTTTGTAGCCTAAGAGTTACTTACCTAACAGACAATATGACTTTCCAGTCCATCTCAAAAGCCAGAATTATTTTTATGAAGACATATGGGCTCCAAGAAAGTTCTCTTTCTGAAACCCAGGTTTTCACAGTATTATCCAATTTCACTTCCTTCCCGAAACAACACATTAATCTATGTGATGGGACAAGACAGTGAAGACAATGGTACTTGGATAAGTGGCATTCATCTTCCCCTTGTTTGCTCTTGGAACCCTATGCGAGTTGATCCATTATTGAATAGCCTTAACTGGACACGTCCATGTCCAAATGCATTTAATTGCACTTCAAACAGTTAGTGTAAATTGATCAAATAGAATCTTGTGGAAAGCATTGTCCTGAATTGTCCCGAGAACCGAAATAGTAAAAGGGGGGACAAAAACCACACTTGAACCAGTTATCAAAAGAAAGTTCACAATCACAGACAGCCCAAGGTTATAGAACTTAATAATAACAGGTTATATAATAGCTCCATCAAAACCAATAGCAGCGGATAAAGTGCCATTCAAAAGGCAGCAGGGACCTACCAAAAATCAACTACATTTCTTCTGAATTTAGCTTCAGGACATTTTAGAAACCCAGGTCTAAGTGTCGGCTAGGCACCTCATCAAACCAAAAATTGCTTCTCTTCCCCCCTCCTCCAGGTCCGTTAAGATGAAAGAGTAAACCTGCATGTCATCAAGCCAACAATGTTAGTCGAAATTATGGCTCAGCGTGATGGTCTCTAATGGAAGCGCAGACACACGGGATAGCATGCATCTGGAATTTCACCCTGTGGGACTCCAAAGAGTAGTTGAACCATGCTAGAGAAAAACCCCACCTGCAAAAGAAAGTCAGATATGTGAGGCATGAAAGAAAATCATTACTATTTTAGCAGTACACTGGAGTGCAACGTATCCATACAGGTCTTATCAGAAGTGACAGATAAAAAACAAAGGTCCTGTATTTTGCTGAAAGAAATCTTTCTATCTTTAAAATCTCCCTGGGGAAAATTAGAGGTGAAATTGAAAACAAATATCAATAATTAATATGTTCTATGGTGAGACACATCCTTCTATTGACCAATTCTCTGTAATAAACACTAGAGCGAGGAGTGAGATCATCGTGCCAATGATTAGAACTGGGAAACACCTACAACATCAACTATTGGTCCCTTCACCAAGTCTGTCTCAGCTAGGACCCCTGAAGGCATGCAGGCTGCCTGTTGGGTTGCTAACTGCAAGGTCACAAGAACAAAACTACCAGTTGCTCAGCAGGAAAAAGTCTGGACTTTCTATTCATATACAGAGTTAGAGTCTCAGAAACTTACAGGGCCAATTCTGCTCTGCCCTATAGGATCTCTGATTCAGTATTGCTTTGATAGCAGTGAGTTTGGTTTGTGGCTTTAGCTTAGTCCACCATTGAACAAATAAATAGAAATATGTTTCTAAAGAGCAATGGATAAATTAATCTATATGACAAATACAAAAAATATCAATGTATACAACATGCACAAGTGTGTGCCCATGTGAGGGAGAGAGAAAGTCTAGTATCTTCAGATTTTTTTTACAATATCACACAGTCACACACACACACACACACACACACACATACTCATATATGTGTGTTCAGTTCTTTCCAACAGGTACTGTGTGCTGCTGTTATTCCAACACCTTTTCTAAAAGAAACACACTTCTTGTCACTTAGCAACTAGTCAGATGTTTTAGGGGAGAAAGGTTCTAATATCAAGCCTGAGAAGAACTATAATTGATAAAATTCAGTTAAGGTGGTTCCATTTAGTTCACCAGGAATTTCTTGAAATTTCAATCGCATCACAGATAGGTAAATGTTTTGATGCTCAAAAATTAATTTTAATACAATTTCAGAATTCTACAACATGAACTCCCAGTCTTCTGCTCATTATAGTATCATTCTCTAATTTTAGGAAAAGTACTACTGTAAGTTACATTTTTCTAAAGGATTGTGTAAATTCACTAACCTCAGATGTATAAACATAAAGTAGAAGAGATGTTTAAAGGACCACAAATATATAGCCTTTACCATGAGCTTTTATTTTTAAAGTATAGCATATTAACAAATAATAATGTATTTATAAAAACCTGTCCCCGGGCTGAGCCCCGGTGGCATAGTGGTTGTGCGCAGGACTGCGGCCCACTGGGATGGAGGTTCAATTCCGGCTCCCAGGAGCAAAGGCTGGGCCTCCTACTCCCACCACCTGAGGGCAGTGATGCCTGAAAAAAAAAAAAAGAAAGAAAAACCTGTCCCCATAAATATTTCCAGTGTTGGTGACTTAATATAAAGCCACTATAAGACAGAAGTGACTCAAGAGCAGTCGGTTTCATTTGGGATTATTTTAAAATACACACATTGATTTTTCAGGGGACAAAAATTACTAGCATCACAATTTAATGGCTATGTAAATGAGTTTGCTAATTACATGTTTTAAATGTTTTTGAATTATAATAGGTTCGCTTTTAAAAAGCAACACTTTCGGCAAAGATACAGATCTCTTGGTACATATTGCAATGATATTTGTGCCATGTGGCAAGCACACAAGCCCGATTTGAAGTGCTTCCTTTAAATTTATTAAGCTTTGAAAATTAAAAGGTTTTCAATAGCTTCATTTCTGTTATATTATCTTTTTATATTTCTCTATTTTAATGTGTCCTATTAAATATTTATAGATATGATTTCAAGTTAATTGATAATATATTCACTAATGAAATATTTCTGAAACAGAAAAATATGGGCAAAATAAAGTATTTTAGAACACTGGTGGTATAGCATTTACTGTTAGTTGAAAGAAAATAAACTTTCCAGAAAGATTAACACATGTCAATTCCCCCCTCTACTTTCTGTTATTGTTTTTTGGTTTCTCTCTAAATGAATCATGTTGATCTTGAATTACAACAGAGTTCAGCCCAAGGATGCCCTATGTTAGTTCTTAAACATGAAAAGTACCTCTTTATTTACTTTAGCTTTCAATATTATTGTCGCTTATTCTCAGTATCTTTATAAATCTGACATTTGGAAACATTCAAGTGAGTAATTTAGAATAAAAACATCAGTAAATTACATGTTATGATATTTCATGTAATACATATTACCATCAATAAAAGGTACACAGATCTCAGTTATTGCAATATTGTGTACAGAACAGTATTTACATTTGTTTAATTTACCTCTTGCTCTCATCTCAGCTTCTTTCCCCACTTCTTTAACTCTTCTCTGACCTCCCTCTTATTGAGTATTGCCTTCCCCTGAAGTTGATGCTGAATAAACATTCAGGCTGAACAGGTATGGGAGGGAGAGTAGGAGCAGTTTCCAAAATAGATAAGTTTTACAGAGAATATTTTTACAGCTATATTTACCTTTACCATAAATAGTTATGAATGCAATGAAGCAAAGTTATGAAAATACCTTAGCATTACCAAGCATCTTCAGAGAATGAATTGCTGTAGATGGGGGTTCAGAACCATAGCTTTAGGAGCAGGAACTCAGCATAATTTAACCCACCAATGCAGTGTTCCAGATTAAGAGTTGGCAAACTCTAGTTCAGTAGCCAGAAGTGATTCTTTTGGTAGGTGTATGTGACTCTGAAGTGAAACGTATGTAATTAAAAGAATATTATTCTGTTAGTGGTGATATCATTTGTTTGTAAAAGTATATTTATGGCCTTCAAATAATTTTTTTTTGGGGGGGCGCATCACTGCCCTCTGGTGTTCGTGGAAGCTACCCAGCCTTGCTCCTGGAGAGCCGCTGCTCGATTTGAACCGCCAAGGCCGCAATCCCGCACTCAACAACTACGCCACCGGGGCTCAGCCCTCAAATAATTTTTTAATCATTACAAGGGACAGGATTGCTTCTTCCATCTCAAAGCTTGCCGACCCTTGTTCTAGATCCTAATTTAGGGAATAGTGAATGGGTTTTTAGCAGTTCATGTGCAACCCTCTAAGGTATAACTATGCGGAGAAAAGAAGAAGGACAAACTTTTAAAAACACATGGAAATGACTAGCCTGTGGCCCAGAGAACTAGATGGGGCCAGCTTACCCCTACCAACTGCAAAGGAGAGCGTATTAGAAAGTCCTGGATAGAGGAAGAGGAAATTATGGACAAAAGCTGCAAATCATAAAAAAGACCAGACATCATGGGCAGAGAGAGGCTGGTAGGACTCCCCAGTTTGGTCTGGAAATGAACTCATCCCTGTGTCTAGGCTAGCCAATCAATAGTCAGCTTTATAAGGGAAAAAGAACACTAGGGAGGTTCATATGCAATGGGATACCTAAAAATTAATAAAGGGAATTTTTGAAGCTATTTATTTAGGTTTTTTTACACAACAACATTAGCACCTTCAAAGTATTCTCCATTACACTTAATACATTTGTCAAGTCTGGGATTCCATTCTTGAAAACGTTTTTCAATATTTCCCTCATTTTTTTCTTCACCTCTTCTAAGTCATTAATTCACTATCCTTTCATGTTTCTCCATTGTTGTAAATTAATGGAGATGCAGAGAAACGAGGAGCACCTGGAATGAAAATAAGACAAAGGACTGCAGCTTGCTCAGTCTGCAGCAAAGCACTGAGCTGTGTCCTTTCTTTATTAACACTAACATTTGTAAGTACACGAATGGTTGCATTTACTCAGAATTTCTTAAATTTGATAAGTAACATTCTTGGAACAACATTATCTAAAAAAAATCAGGTGCAGTAAAAGTAATCTACAAAACAAAGAACAGAGACCAAAACAAACTCCATGCTAGAAATTCTTTATCGAAGACATATCCTCGTTTGTCTGTCAATATACACCTGTGTGCAGATGATCATGTTGACCTTGAAGGTGTGTCCTTGAAGTCTAGATTTGTATCCAAGTTCTATCAGCCATATCTCTCTGCATTTGTTGAAACAAGGAGTCACATGAAACAAGAAGTACGTCAGGTGATTAAGATGTGTTGGGTCAGAGAGGCATGCTGGGTTTTGTTTTGTTCTCAGTGCAAGAACTGGTGCACTGAGATGGCTGAATGAGAAGGTTCATTTGCTGTGGTTCCAATACCAGTCCCCATTCTGTCACTAATCAGGCCTTTTTGGTTGAACAACTATTGATACAATCATGTCAGAATCTCTAAATAGAAAGTTTAGTTAACAGTCTGACATCATGTCATGAACTCCAAATGTACTATGAGTTGACATTTTCATCTGTTTGGGAAATTGACAAAGGTCCAGAATGAGGTTTGTCATCAATCAACATTTCACCTTTTTTGAAATGAGAAAATTACTCGTACACGTGAGTTTTGCCAATAGTGTTATCCTTGTCAGCTGTCTTAAACATCACAACAGTTTCTGTGGCATTGTTCCCGAGCAGGAAAGAAAATTTCACAGCTAGGTGCTGTTCTGTTAAGTTGGTCATCCCCAAAAATGAGGTTTGAGTGAAACTGCTTACCTCGAAAAATTCACCATGACCAGAGAGAACTTCCCCAGCAATGTCATTGGGTGCACTAATTCAGAGCAAGTTTCTAGATACTTTAAAAGCTTGCTAAGAGAGGTCCATTCTGCCGAGCACAATTCTGAGTTTTTTTTTTGGGGGGGGGCGTGGGGGGAATACCCTTCCTATCTTAAGCAATTGTTTGAGATCAAAGGGGTACCCTTTATAAAATGGCAAAGGCAAGAAGGGCTAGAAAAGTTTAATAGAAACAGAAAGTCCAAGGAAGAAGTGAGATGTTGTTGTTAGGTGTCATCTTGTCCGTTCTGACCAATAGCAACACCGAGCACAATAGAACTAAGCAATTTCAGATCCTGCTCCCTCCGTCCTCGCCATCGTTCCTGTGCATGCACCCACAGTGGCAGGCAGTGTGGTAATGCATTTCACGGAGAGCTTGCCCCAGTATTTACTGCTCTTCCACAAAGCATGCTGTCCCTCTCCTGGCTACATGTCCAACGCATACAAGAAGTCTCAACACCTTTTCCTGAAAGAATCACACTGGTCACGCTTCTTTCACAACAGATTTGTTTGTCTCTTTAGTGGTTCATGGTACTTTCAAAATTCTTTGCCTGGACCACAATTGAAAATCACCAATTCTTCTTCAGTCTTCCTTATTAATTGTCTAACTTTCACATTCTTATGAAACAATTGAATGATTATGGCTTGGGTCAATTGCAACTTAAACCTCAAAGGCTTTGTTAAATCTCTTGACTGTTGTTTCCATGAACATTGATGGTGATTCCAAACAAAAGGAAATTAGTAACAACCTCAATCTTTTTTCCATTTATTATGATGTTAACCATTGGTCCAGTTTTCATGATTTGAGGTCTTCTTAACACTGAGCTGCTATCCATACTGATGGCTGCAATCCTTTCTCTTCAACAGAAAGTACTTCAAGTTCTAACATTCAGCAAGCAAAGTGGGTCATTTGCATATCTCACATTGTAATAAACCTTCCTCCAATCTTGATGCCTCATTCTTCTTCATGGAATCCAGCTTCTCGGATGATTTGCTTAGCATACAGATTAGGTAAGTTTGGTGAGGGGATAAAATCTTGATATACACACACCTTTCCTGATTTTAAACTATGAAGTGTTCCCTTGTTTACACATCTGCCTCTTGATCCATGTGTAAGTTTCACAAGAACACAATAAAGGGTTCTGGAATTCCCATTCTCTTCAACACTATCAAAAGTTTTTGATTATCCTTAGTCAAATGCTTTGGAATAATTAATAAAACATAAATAGGCATACTAATGGTGATCTCTGCTTTGAGACAAGGTGCATCTAACATCAGCAAGGATATTCCATGTTCTACATGATCTTCTTTATCAGGCCTGGACCACTGGTAGTTCCCTATCAATATACTGCTGAAACTGTTGTGGATGAACTGCAAAATTTTACTGGCAAGGAATATTAATGACATTGTTCTATAGTTGGAACATTCTGTTGGGTCATCTTTCTTTGAAAAGGTAGAAATATGGATCTCTTCTTGTCACTTGGCTAAGTTTCCCAGCATAAAGCAGGATGCTTTTTCAGAGCTTCATCCCCTTGTTGAAACATTTCCATTGATGTTCATCAATTCCTAGACCTTTGCTTTTGGCTAATGTTTGCCATGCAGCTTGTTGAATAGTTATTTTGGGTACTTTGCCACCATGTATTTTTTTCATCTTCTTTTGGTCCTTCCTGCATTGTTATCTTACCCATCGACTCATTCTATGTTGCAATTTATGGATTGAATTTTCTCTTCAATTTTTTGTTTGTTTGTTTGTTTTAGTGGCATCACTGCCCTGGTGGGAGTAGGAAGCCCAGCCTTGCTCCTGGAGAGCTGCTGCAGGATTTGAACTGTCAACCCTGTGGACTGCAGTCCTGCACACAACCACTAGGCCACCAGAGCTCAGCCTCTCTTCAATTCTTTCAGTTTAAGAATGATGACTGTGTTCTTCCTTTTTTTCTGTGTCTTTGAATACTTAGTTATAACATTTTACTTTGTGTTCTTGAACTGCTCTTTGAAGTTTTCTGCTAAACTCATTGACTTCATCATTTCTTCCATTTGCTTTAGCTCTTCTACCAGTTAGAGTCACTTTTGACTTTCACCTTGACATTGTCTTTCCTTCCTGTCTTTTCACTGTCTTCATGAATTATGTTCTTGATGTCCTTTGCACAGTTCATCAAGTTTCCTTTCATCTGTATTCATTGTAGCAAACCTGCTCCTGAGATGCTCTCTGTGTTCATGTGGACGAGGCTCAACATTTTATTTTGGCTCATTTGAACTTTAAAATTTTTCTATGCGACATTTCATATGAACAATTTTGATGGTCTGTTCTACAATCAGCTACTCTCATGGTTGAACTGCCGAGTTTGAACTTATCCACAATCTCTTTCCTTAGATGTAGTCAACTGGGCTTCTTTGTAATCAATATGGAGAAGCCCATGTGTATAATTATTGTTTGTGTTGCTGATAAAAAGGTTTTTTTATAAGTCAATAGTCTTGCAAAGTTCTATCCTGTCATCTACAGCTTCATTTCTAACACCAAGTCATATTTTCCAACTACGGTTTCTTCCTCTTTGTTTCCAAAATTTTATTCCAATCTCCAATAATTATCAATATATATATTTTATTAAGAATTTATTTTGGAGAAAAAGAAATTGTGGCAGTCATGTGCTTATATTAATTTTATGATTGAAATGTAGGGGTGGAGTCTACATTGTTAATCTGGAGATAGCCATTGAGTAGCCAATGAGGCCTCTATGTGGGCATGGCTTTCTCCTGAGACCTCTGGGAAATCTCGCGATATTTCCCTCATGAAGATGAGAAGCTATCTTCCCCAGTGGTTGGGAGTTAGTCATAGAGATGATTAATCACGGACAAGACAAGATGGCAGTGTCTGAGGAGCTGGAGAAGCCACACGGCTTCGCCCTGATGGAGCCAGACCTCTGAAGTTGGAGAGGACATGTGGAGTCCCCTGCCAGTGATGAGTTGCTTCTGCCACCACTGGATGCTATTGATGAACCCTGTGTCCTGGAAGTGAGGAGCCATGTGGAGACCCCTGCCAGTGCCGGGATTCTGTAGCCACTGACCCGTGACTTTGTGAGTCAGAAGAAGACATTATAGACTGGTATTGGGCATATGAGTTTATATTGGATTTATGACTTTGAACTGGACTGGGTTGTGATGGTTTCTCAGTGTTCCATTCCTTTTGTATATAAACCCATTCCTTATATCCATATACGTGTCTATGAAATTTGTTCCTCTAGTCTACCCGGACTGACACAGGAATAAAAGAGTTTATTTTGTTTTGACTATAGTTGGAAATAATATTTTTGACTTATTGAATGAAATACATATTGTTAGAAAGAATTTTGCCACCCTGTAACTTTCAATATTTTATAATGTAGAGATTAGAAAATTATAAAATTACACACATGGCTCCATTATATTTAAATGATAGTGCTACACTAGTTTGAAAAAATAACCTTCCTCTGAGTTCAACGTCTTTTCTTCCACATCTGCCAAAGCCTTTCCTCCATCTCACATTACCAGGTTCTTGTTGCTCGTCCTTGTTTGCTAGTCTGCCCTTAATTGTAATCCACATATTCCAGTCAATTTGACCTCTTACCATTTATACCCCCTCCCCCTTGAGTTTCTGTCCTTGTTAAGCACCTGATGTCCCTAACCACTAGAGGTCAACCCCAAGTTCCACCAAAGACCCCCAAGTCACCACTCCAGGGCTTCACCCTCCCTTGTTGACCTGGTCCTCTCATCTCTCTCTTTCTCTGAGAGTTGGCCTCATCCAGGGTTCCATGGTTGATTTGATTGATTTGGTCATGCCTGTGGGCTAAAGTCAAGGATGCATGGCTGGTATAGGATGAGGTCAGAGCTGCCACTGTCAGGGGTCCTGTGTTCAGGCATGGACACAAGGAGCTGCATTCCCAGGGTCAACAGGCTCTGGTAGTGGGTTACATTGCCAGCTATATTTTCAGCCAGACTGCTGGACTGGGAGCACTCATGAGAAGTTGCATGGCTCCGTACACATCATCAGGAAAGGACAAGGAACAGCAGGGTCAATTATTAATTGAATAGTACAATTTTTTATCATATCAAGGAGGAATTGTACAGTCACCACCACATCTATCCTAGAGCATTCCCACCCCCTTTGGTTGAGTCACCCCCAAAATGAGCTGTGCAATGAAGCACAGATCCCTCCCCCCTGAGTTTTATTACTTACTCCAGAATTCCCCTTTCCCTCCCTAGTACCTATTCCTGCATTCCTTTAACACTTGTATACATTACTATCATTCTACATCCACTCTTCCTGTGCTTCACATCTGGAAATCCTCACAGAATACAATGAAAAACAAACCACATGAAGTTGGTAAGGATAAGATCTCATTTGTATAAAGACAAAAATAAAAATATGATGGAGAAGGCCTCCACTAACAATAAAAAAGCCAGGGAAGAAATTACTGCTCAGGACTCTTGCCTTTGAATATAGCCAATCTCCCCATGACTTGGTCAAACTACATACTTTGCAGATGGGTTTAGGTCTCCCATTCTACAAATTGAGTATTCATAATTTTAGCTCTGATACTTTTATGCTCACCTTATCTGAGTTTTGGAATTGTTATCTTTGGATCACACAAGCTGGTGTTATTAAGTAAAATAGTATAGGGGAAAGGGCATCCATTGCACATCCTAAGAGGTCAAGGCTTCTGGCCAGGAGGGTTGCACCTGGATTGCCCCACCTTGGTCAGGTGAATTCAATTCAGCCAATGAGATCAACCAGGGTCATCAAATACGCCTCCCCACCAAAGGCCTTAAAATTCAGGACCCTGGAGCTGATCTTGTGACTTTTCTCAAGCAGCTTCCTGGCAAGTAGTTGGGGTGAGGGACCCTGTGGGTGACCGTGTAAACCTGAAACTTCTAACTTTCATAAAACTCACTTGGATCATAAACTAGGCTGTGGCGTGAATTCTTTCTCACACAGAGCCAAGGACCCAGGTATATATATCTTCTGGAGATGCCTAACAGTGTGCTTCATCTGTGTGGACTTTGTTGATTCCTTGCTTGTTCGTATTCCTTGCTTGTTTGATGACGGCTTGTTAGAATACCAACCTTTCTGACTCCAATCACTATTTCAATTGATAGCCAGGCACCAACTACCAAATATATTCATGTACCAGCTGGCCTTAATATAAACTGTGGTACCTAATTTTATCCCTTGGGTATAAGCTGAGGGAGGGAAATGAAGCAGCTATTGGTAAATTTCAAAATAAAAATAGATACCAATGAAATTATATTAATTGAAGCATCAATACATTAAATGTTTTTGAATATTTATTTCAAAGAAAAATAGTAAACTAGCTTTGTAAGTGGAAAAGAGGGTTAAAAAAACAATGTGGTACCAACAGTAACTATACAAGCTGTATTACTGCACGCGCTGCATTAATTGCTACATATACTGCCTTACCGCATGAATACTTCTATAGTTTGAGGCCTAGCACAGGCTGGTGATATTCCAAAATGTGATGACATGACTGTTTGCATAGAGCAGCCTGGTTTAAAGTTCATAATATACCCACTGTCCTGTGCAGCCACTGTGCTACTGCATGTGCTGCATGACTACATACACAGCATTACCACATATGTATGGGAAATCCTAGCACAACACATGCAGTAACACAATGCCTACACAATGCAGCATTGATATCATGAGCCTAACACAGGCTGCTGTATGCAAGCACAGTCAACACAGGATCCAGATAGGAGTTAATAAGAAAATAAAAAATAAACGATAGCAGACTAAGTATTGTAAGTAAACATACTGTATTTCTAAGACCAGAGGTATCCTGGTACTTGTATTCAGCAATGCTTGAGCAGAGCAAGGCGGTGTGACCAAGCACAGGTAAGACTGCAAAGGCTAGGCCCTGGGTTGCAGCCCTGGAGAAGAGCAGAAACCTCAGCAGGCATTCGTCCGATAAGGATGCAGTGCGCCCCAGGTACCAGCACGCAGACGCATATAGCTGCTTGCTCGATACGGACGGGACAAGGCAGAGGCTACCAGTGTGCAGAAGAGAAGAGCAGTGATGTCAGCAGTCACTGGATCCTACACAGATGCTGCAGGCACCTGCAGCTGAGACGTGGGGACCAAGGAACACCCACACTGCACAAGACCGCAGGTGGGATGCTAGCTTGAGTATAAGCCAAGGGAGGCTCTTTCAGCATGAAAAATGACTGGAAAACTTGGCTTATTCGCGAGTATAGATGGTACTTTCTCACCATGCTTTGCTGCAGCACCCTTATCTTCAGTGATCACTTCATGAAGGTGAGTATTGAGCAAGGTGCTGATCCACAATTACAATGAGCAGAAACAGTTGAAAATATGTGAGTAAGCAGAATTTGAATTGTATGAATTAAGAATCAAGGAAAACTGGAAGTCTTCACCTGCATAGAGATCGATATCCTAGGCTTTGTTTAGCTGAAATGGACGACTTGTCATTTTGAATCAGAAAATCCTTTGGTTTATTATGCCAGGAATGAGACAAGCAAGAAGAATGACTTTGTACCCACTGTGAAAAATGACATTTCAAGATCTATCTTGAAATGATACCTGTGATAGGATTTATCTATTTTCATTCAAGAACTGGTATAAGCTATATTATATTGTGGAATTGCATTAACTAAGATAAAATATAAAATATATAAATTGCTGAATGGAAAATGGATCTACTCTGAAAATCTTTATGCACTTGACAATAAAGTTTCCAAAACTGGACCAAGAGAAAATAAACATATGATCATAAGTGTGTTTCTTCATAATATAAGTGCATAGTATTTTTATCACGATTACCTTTGAACTTTTACACCAGTATATACTCAATAGAGTATATCCTACTTAAGCACTGTATTACTAAAACTATCTATTCAAGGATAAGAAATTGCTGTGTAGATTAAATTGATCATTATCTTTTTATAAAGTATTGTTGAAGTTATTCCATTATTATCATATTTGTTGTACAAGTACTTCCTTAAAAACATGACATAGTTTTCTATCAACCATCTAGTTAACAAGCTATAAAAGTATGCTTGCAACTCAGAGTTTTGAGGTCTTTATACATGTGTGCATATGTATGTAAATATATATATAAATGATTCTAGCAAGTTCTTATAGCAAAGCATGAATAACCAATTAGGTTACTTTTATATTGATAAAAACTTTGTTCCTATGAGGAAATGCAAATAAAGCTGCAAACTATAAAACATATTTAAGAACTTAGATCCTTAAAATTATAAAATAAATGCAGGATTGTGAAGTGAAATATAGAGCAGACATTTCCTCCCAAATGACCAATTTCAAAAATTTCTTGGCATCAAGCAGCAATTCAATTTAGCTACCATTTTCTGTTTCTACCTTCTCAAGGCATGAAACTAATTTGTCTGCATGATTTTTTTTGTCAATCTGAAAGCTTTTTTGTTCCTAGTTTATCTTAGAATCAAAGGAACAGAATTATTTCATGAATATAATCTCCCATTCAAAATTTTCTTAAGAATGTCTACGTTGTCAACTTGAGAGGATTAAGAGTAAAAGGGTGGAGTCTATCCTGTCAATCAGGTCATAGCTTGATGACCTCATTTTGAGGCATTAAGGAGATAAATAGCTCACTGGAGGTGGGATACATGCTCAATACCAGACAGACGTTCTTGTTGACAAAGCACATGGAGCCAGGCTGATGGTAGTCAGAGCCTGAGCTGAAAGAACCTCATGGAGACCCCTACCAGTGCTGAGATGCCTCCACCACCGCTGGATGCAGAAGACTTTCAATCCATTCGCCTGTGATCTTTCTGTATTCGGTGTCATTGCATATGTTGCATGAGCCTGAAGAGGAATTTATAGACTGGTAATAGACATATGGGCTAATATTGGATTTATGGGCTTGGACTAGACTGGGTTGGGAGGGCTTCATGTCAAATTTCTCTTGAATATAGAGCTCTTTGTTTTTCACACTTGAGTCTCCCTGGATTTGTTTCTCTAGTCTACCCAGACTAACACAATGGCAATCATTTTTTATTCTTATATTAATAAACTCAAAATACAGAAAAATCAAGATGATTTGAATGTGCCATTGATCTATCCAGGATCTAGATACTTTTATAATTTATGTGGGCATTAAAATTCATGCAGTCCAATATGGTTTATAATTTTCCTCATTACATTCCTTCTTACATCATTGTTGAATCTTCTTCATTACTCACTGCTAAAAAGAAAATGCACAAACTCACAACCATATATATCTGACTTCGATGTCCCCTGACAATAGCTGTAGTTGTGAACAAAAGACTGAGATAATGAATGACAAAATATTCTCTATTGATTACTTCATGTGTTAGGCCAGGTTGACTAGTAAATTATTTGTGAGAGCAATGTGAATAAATAAAATGCAGCCTTAAGAACAATGTCAAGATGTTTTTTTTCTCAAAAAAGGCAGCAGTTTTTAGGGTTCCTTCTATTTGGGGGTTTAAGTCATTAGCTAGGATGAGGCTCCAAAGAAGGAATACCTTTGCCCCACACACTCCTATTACTCTTAAAATTCCCAACTAAATTGAAAAACTAAGAACAAAATAGCATGGCATCGGCTAGCACATCATCTATAATTCTGGCATTTGAAATGATATGTACAGAAGAACTTCCCCTATCATCCTTTTACTATTTTATTTCTTCCACTTTAGATGTATCTTTCTGACCAGAAAAGTAGTTCTCTGAATGAAAATGCTGAAGTATAGGAAACAGAAATGAAGTGATAATTTGAAAGGCAAACAGGCGCTATCAGTCAATCTTCTTTTTAAAAAAGAATATTTATTTCGCACTACATACTTGTTGGTGACAACAGGGGAGAAAATCTTCACTTCAGCACATTTCTTGTCTAATATAAAGAGCTGCCCTACTTTGACATCTCATTTAAAAGGGAAAAAATTAAAGTAAACATATTCCTTTATTTAAATTACACAGATCTTCAATGGAAACAGATTAGCTGCATTTCCCTTCCTTTTGATTTCTGTTGCCCCATTATTCCTTTGGTTGGCATTTATGATCACTCTTCTTTTAGACTAGAAATTCTCCTTGCTCCCCAGACAAGTTTAACAGCTCTCAGATCTTAAATGAATCATAAAGAAAGAGGGGGTGGGTGTACTCTGAAACAGAGTCTTCATATTTTCCATGTTAAAGACTTTCTTTATTTTTAATTCTTCATTGGAGACTAAAAGCTCGAAAATTTATCAAATCTCCAACTTTTAAATGTAGCTAGGTCAGAGATTTTTCCCCCACTTAGGTAGTTCATCCAGGAACTGGGAAATCAAGGGATGTTTAATGCCACAGCCAATGCTTCTACAGGCGTAAAGTGCCGATTGTAATTTAATAGCAACAGGTTTGGAAAAATAGAAAAGCAATAACTAGAATTCTACTTCCCCAGGAAGTTCAATTAATTCAATTGGGCATTCAATTCAGTTGCTACATTTTTACCAGAGCTAGAGTCTCTAACCTTATTTCGATGAAAATAAGTAGAATACCATTAATTCTTCTTTTGGCAGTACATTTGATTGTGTGAAGAGGTTTGCATGCTTCAGCTTGTAACCTATTTCCCTTGGTATAAGAACATTATTTTCTTATTATTTTAATGCTGAAGCTTAAGGCAAAGGTGTCAAATTCTTCTTTTATTTCCTATTTTTTTCTTATACCTCACTACTAGAAAGCCCATAATCAAAACCTGAAAATAGCTATTTTTCCCCTGACAATACTTCCAATTTCTACATTTAACCAGATTATCTCCTGCCCCCCTTTTCCCATGAATCATTAAAGAACATGGTCTGGGTTGTTGATCATGAAAGGAAATCACTGAAAACTAAAGCACATTAAGATATTCTAAATCACTAAGTGAATTTCTTTCAGGGAGAAAAGTCAATATTGGAATAATCTACAGTCTTAGAAATTTTGTTTGAAGCAATCTTCATAATTAAAAGTGGTAGCAGTCATATATTAAGTGGAAAAGCAGGTTACAAAATATTGTGTATTCTCTAATCAGTTTGGTCTAACATGTCTATCTGCATCATTCTATCACCTTGTTTTCTGTGGGCCTGCCATTGAGGCTATCCATTCAAACATGCAGATGGTCCTGAATTACGTGGCCAATTGATACACCTAAGTCTGTTGTCTCTAAAATCTTCCAACTTGTAGACTAAGATTCCTTTGCTTTTCCAATTCAGGAGTAACACTCCCTACCCATTTCTTCTCCATTGTACCTGACTCCATAACCTTCATTCTTTCTTTAGCTCTCTGGAAGTCAGGACTGAAGCTGTGGCAATGATTCTGTCACTATAAAGGGGAAGCCTCACAAGTAATGATGTGCTTTATAGGCTTAACCATGGTCTTTCCTTGGGAAAAGAGCTGTGACATGTATCATTTGCAAATTGACATTCTGTAAATATTCTTATCATCTTCTATTGTAGGCTGCTATTGTTATGTCATAGAACACCAAGTTGGAAAGATATATATAGTAGCCTGGTGTTATATCATATTCCCAACACACAGACATAATAGACACATCTTCAAGTATATACCCAATAAAATGTAGTAAAATAATTAGTTGTGTGTAACGTGTGGCTAAGATTCCTATGTGCCAGCTGTTTGTTGCTGTTCGGTACCCTTGAGTCGGTTCTGACCCATAGCACCCCATGAACAGCAGATCAAAACATGGTCCTGCCATGCACTACCATCCGAATCGTTCCTATGCCTGAGTCGATTTGTCAGTTAGGTTCTCTAGGTTTTAACAATACCTGCTAATGAATCAGTTGGAAAATTCCTAAAAACTATCATCTTTGTCCTTTTGAGTCAGTTTAAGCGCAGCACTAGTCAAGAAAATCAAATAAGCATGAGCTGGATTGAATTAAGCCACTGATTTTGTGTTCAGATGGATTCACTGCCAAATTGTCATGTAGAAATGTAGACCAAGCTCGCAGCCTCTAGTTTATGCCAACTCACTGCTGCACAACAGGACAGGTAGAACTGCCTCCGGAGTCTCCACCATGGCAACTCCTTACAGGAAGAGCAAATCCCACCCCGTGTCTATCGAAGAGTGAAGCATGTCTGAGCATTTGCTTTTCATTTTTTATTTGTCATATTGAAGTTTATCTCAGAAATGCCATGTTGTTGGGAGTCACCTCTTGAATTTTTGTTTCATGTTTTCCTATTTTTCAATATATGAAACCCAAGAATGATGAGCCTATAGCAACAGCAAGTAGGGAAGGGTTTTAGGTTTGGGCACAGGAGGAAGAGTAATGGGGGTGGGGCGTGGGGTTAAAAGGGAGCTGTTATCAAGCAGTTCAAAAAGGAAAAGTATTTGAAACTGACCATGATAGAAATTGTAAAATACTGCTTGAAGTTGTTGAACTATGGCGTGATATCACATCTGCATTAACTCCAAATAAAATGGTTTTGAAAAAAGGTAAAACACAGTAAAAGTACTTTTTAAATTTACTCTCATATATGTGCACACAGAGACAGGAAGATAAGGAAAGGAAAAACTAAGGAAGAAAGGTTAAGAGAGATCAGAAGGGATTCAACAAGTTTAGAAATGATACATTAACATTTGGGGACTCTAATGGTGTCATAGTGGCTCCTTGCAATTTTCTGGAAACTTTTCTATAAATCAGAAAATCTTTCAAAGTTAATTATTATGCATGCATTTCAAATATATTTTATAGCTGAAATAACATATCTATTCAATGAAACGGCTATGGACTATTTCATTAGTATTATCAATAATATTATAATAATATTTTATTAATATTCGTATGAGATGTCTTTATATCTATTGCAATACGTCAAATATTTTTGGTCTCAAGGATTATTTGCATTCTTAAAATTTATTAAGGACAACAAAGAGACTTTCTGCTTATGAATTTCACTTACAAATGTACATAGTCTTAGAAATTAAAATGGAATACATCTAATTATATTAAAATTCCTTAAAATAATATTAATACACTTATTACTGCTGAGCTCTGGTGGCATAGTGGTTGAGTGCGGGACTGCAGCCCACTAGCTTGGTGGTTCAATCCAGCAGCAGCTCTCCAGGAGCAAGGCTGGGCCTCCCATTCCCACAAGAGAGCAGTGATGCTCCACACCCTGCCAAAAAAAAGACTTACTACTTTTTTTTATGGTAGTCAATAATTGAAAAGTATGTGTTAATTCATAGAATGATTACAAAACATAAGATGACCTCCCTCAGATGGAGGGGGTCGAGGATGAACTCTCAGAGGAGGAATAAAACAATTCAATTTTAAATCTGAAAAATGAGGATCAGCTGCACAAAACACTGTTAAAATAGTGCTCTGGATAGAGAAAAAAGTAAATGGCAAGGTCTAAAGTAAAAAAGACATCCCAAAGTGAAAAATGTATGGAGACCCTTGTGTTTCATGTGGAGCAAATCCAAAGTTGATGTCGGACATAAGGATATGACTCTATTGAATGTAGTAAAGCTCACAGTGACGTGTTGCAAGAAATATTCCGCCCCATAAAATTTTCAAATATTTTCTACATTACCACAAAATCATGCTTCAATCTTCAGAGAGCAAATGTACTTGGGTCAAGCTACTAAAATCTCATTTACTATCTAGACTTGAGTATAAGCCGAGTTTTTATCACATTTTAATGCAGTTTTTGTGGTAAAATTAGGTGCCTCTGCTGATATTTGGGTTGACTTATACTTGAGTACATATGGTAATTCCTATGAATAATCCAAATGAACCATACACAAAACTCATAGGGAGGACAAGAAAGTCACAAAGTTTAAAATTGCTTCATATTGCATGGTTATGCATCTTGTTCACAATAGACAGTCTTCTATACATCTTTCCCAAATGTTTTGTCTTTTTTCAAAGCTGTGTATTTAAATTATTTTACAAAACAACCTTATCACCTTCAAAATACTCTCCATTGCACTTAACGCATTTGTCAAATGTACAGTTCCTTTCTTTGAATCATTTTTCAAACTCATTTGTTTGCTTGGCTCACAGCACCTCCCTCATTTTTTTTCTTCACCTCTTCAGTTTCTTTCAATTGCTTCCTTCATGTCCCTCTACATTCACAGAAACAAAAAGAAATCACTTGGAATAATATCAGGTAAGTAAGGTGAGTGGAGCAAGAGAAGAATGCTGTTTTGTTTTGCTTGCCAACAAACTGGTGCCCCACTGAAAAAGCTGCATGAAGCCACATTGTCATTGTGGCAAAACCAGCCCCTCATCTACGACAAATCTGGCCTTTTCTATCCTGGTGAAATGAGCTCCAAATGCAATACAAGTAGACATTTTCATTTGGTTGGGAAGTTGACAGACATCCAGAACAAGATTGTCATCAATCGACATTTCACCTTTTGAGAAATGAGAAAACCACTCATACAATTAAGTTTTTCCCATAGAAGTATCCTTGTAATCTGTGCTCAACACCACAATTTGTTTAGCACTTTTACTGAGCAGGAAACAAAATTTCGCAGCTGCTTGCTGTTCTCTTAAATTGACCATCACAAAAAAATGAGAGTCAAAGAAAACTGCTTTTATGAAAAAATTCACTGTGATCAGAGAGAACCTTCCCAGGTGATGACACTGGGTGCACTAACTCAGAGTGAATTGCTAGATGCCCACCTAGCAGGAAGAATTAGTACTACAATAGTTTTGTCCTGTGGAGTTTATGTTGGGGTACTCATTGGCTATTTCTCCTAAACATTGTGTATGATTACATGAATTTATAGGCTAGTAATATTTAAAATCTCCTGAATATATCCTTTTCCTATCATGTGCAACATCTATATAGTTCAGAAGTTATTGATACTCTGTGTGTGTATGGATATATTTAATTGTGTATGTATATAAATGGTATGAAATATTTAGTTGGGATGTGAAGGAAATGTGGCATGAAACAATAAATAAGAGGATCTTGAACTACATACATTTGTTAATTCTTGATAAGTGACTTACATGGCAAAGACTTGTTCTCACATAGTAAATGCCTATTAGCAAACTAATATGTCTTTCTTGGAATGACATATAATCTTTTGTGGTTAAAAAATGAATAAAGTCAAGCATACAAATACCTTGCAGGCTGATTCTGGGCTGGTTGTGCTGTACAGAGTCATGGCTTATCACCCAGAATTCAGACCCTCATTCCATGTTCTTTAGATGACATTAAGCACAGGGTGTGTGAAGCACATGCCTCATACACTTAACTACGGCAAGGCTCCTCTTTACATAAATTTCATTTTCATATGGCTCATCTCAGATCAGCAGCAGTTAATTTTTCTCCAAATTTCAGTGATTGCAACTGAAATCATAGTGGCAGTTCTTAAATTTAGTTAACGACAGAGTGCCTAGTGCATGAGGCTGTGTTAAGTTGCTATCATAGCAGGTTAACCAGAAACAAATATAAGTTTTCATAAGCAATATCCTCCTAAATAATCCAGAGATTGGAGAGGCAGGAAAAAAAGTCTGAGCAGCAAACTCTCTTCTATCCCTTCTTATATCCACCAGTAATTATAAAGCTATACAAGCTAAATGCTCTTTATCAAAGAATATTTGTCTCTGCTGAAAGGCTTTTATCACATTTATCCTTTCAATGCCATCAAGAAAAATTGCCTTAATCCCTATTCCAACTCCCCACTCTAATTTTAGCCACTTACCTATATAGATAGGTTCACCAGCTTTGACATGCAATAGAAATTGAACCTAACAGACATTTTTCAAGTTACTGTTGGACTCTAACTTTCTAGTAACTTTTATTACAAAAGAAAGGATTTTTTGTTGTTAAATTGCCTTGCAAGTTATGGAAATGTAATTTTCAATTTAAATAATCAGCACAGCAAGTACACCATCTTATAATAAATAACCTAAGGAAGAATCACCCCACTGTGACTGCATGTGCTAATTCTGAGAGCCTGAGTAATGGTGAGAGACCTTACTAATAGCAATGGAGAAAAGTACATAATTAAAAAACATTGCACAAATACAGACTAAATTGCATGGAATTGAAAACAAACATACTTGAAATACTTTATAGTTTCTTATAGGACTTGTCCTTTTCTTTCATCTATTTGTTTCACTTCTATCAAATAAGAATTTATCTTTCTGTAGGAAACTGTATAAATATATAGGCTGACAGGTTGGAAGGAAAATAATGGTCTAGAAAAATATAGATAATTTCTTTTGCACTCTCTTGGAAGACAAATTCATTAGGATGGGAACATTGATTTGCTTAATGTGCAGCTATTTTTTCATCTTCATGGGGTTTCTTTGGGGGGGATTGTTGTTATTCCCATTTTTAGTATCACTTATTCTAATTCTGTATCTGGAGCTATCTGACAAAGTAAGAAAAGAGAAGAAAAAATAAACTTCACAGAGTTGGGAAAATCGGCAGGGAAAAAAATGGTTATTTGAAAATTTTCCTGTGTGCTTGATAGTTAATATGCTTTTGTAACTGATCCCACATATCTAATTAGATTTCAATTTTTCTTTATTCAAGTCCATTAATTTATAGATAATATTGGAAGCAAAGTATTACAAGTAAATAACAAGTAATAATTATCCTATATCCCATTTTGAACACCTGATATATGACAAAATTGTACTAAATTCTTATACATGCTGTCTCTTTTGATAACCACAATGAGGTGATTATATATTTATATTTATTTACTTATGAATAAGAACACTGAAAAGTCTTCATCTCTTAGACTGTGATTATGTTGGTTATATTTGAATTTTCTAGAAATTTTCTGTTTTCAAAATCTAATTCCCTTTATGACCATATACTACCATTACTCTTCCACAATACTTTGTACTAGGTATCTTTCACTTCTAACATCCAAGCATCTACATTATGCTGATTCTGCCCTTTTCCATCACAGCAATAATCATCAGACTCCAATTTAATAAAATATTATCAAGTACTAAATTGGTTGCCTTCAAAGGAATTCTAATTCAGTAAGCAAAGATAAAAGTATCTAACTGTGTACAACATGAAAAGACATGGATAATATTCGCCTAACTATCAAAATCCTGAGAATTGGCCCAAATGCATCACATGATAGGACATGAGAAGTGGCAATGGAATATGACTTAAACAAAGTAACAGATATTTAACAAATGAGAATTTTTTTTCTTTTTTCAAATCCCCCATGCCTCTTCCAACAGATACAAATAAATATCTTCCAGTATTTTGTTTTGCATTTTCAATTTATGCCTTGTGTAGCTTACAAACCACTCTTGGGCTTATATTGCTCATCAAGTCAATTACCACATGTTCACACAAAATCTGGACAATGATTAAAAAGACTGAAGAAAAATCGATGCATATGAATTGTGCTGTGGGCAATGCACAGTTGGTGAAGAGTAATTAATATACAATAAACTACCAGAAGTGTGAACTAATCTATATTTGAGGGAGTACAGCCAGAATGTACAATGGAAAGGAAGAAGGTTACTTGCTCTCTCATACTGGGGATATGTTGATCACATCCTTAGATCACTTCCTGGAGAAGGACTTCATACCAGGTAACATAGATGGTTAGCATAAAAGAGGAAGACCGTCAGTGAGACATCTTCAACAATGGGGGCAAACAGAAAAGAGTACAAGGATGGGGCAGACATTATTTTGGTGTAACAGACATTGCAGCAGTGCAGAGATCAAAAGATGAGTTGCATTCGGTAAATCTGTTGCACAACACCTCTTCAGCGTACCAAAGAGCAATTGAGAATCAATGTGAGCCTGACCCAAGCCATGGTCATCTGCATTGCCTAATATGCATATAAAAGTTGAACAGTCGGGCTGAGCCCCGGTAGCATAGTGGTTGTGCGCAGGACTGCGGCCCACTGGGACAGAGGTTCAATTCCAGCAGTGGGGCTGGGCCTCCTACTCCCACCACCGGAGAGCAGTGATGCCCAAAAAAAAAAGAAAAAAAAAAAGTTGAACAGTGAATAGAGAAGATTGAAAAGAATTGGTGCATTTCAACTTGTTGCTGGAGAAGCGTACTGAAATTTCCATACACATTTACAACAGGACGAACTGATCTCTCTTGGAAGAACTAAAGCCCAAGTGCTACTTAGAAACATGGATGTCAAGACATCGTCTTACATACTTTGGGCTTGTTATCAGGAGAGCCCAGTCCAAGGAGAAAGTCACTGTGTTTGGTAGGTTAAAAAGGCAGAGGGAAAGAGAAAGAGCCTCCAAGGAGGTGGATTGATACAATAGCTGCAACATTGGGTTCCAACATTGGAACAATGGTGAGGATGGCCCAAGACCGGACAGTTTTGTTCTGCCATACATAAATTTTGTTGTAGGTAGGAACAGACTCTAGGATATCTCCCAGCAACAGTTGTTTGTTTTATGTACACTTAACTCAGTTCCATCTCATAGGAGTCTTAAACATGAAACGAAGCACTAGTCAATCCTGTGCCAGTCTCACAAATATGTTTGAACCCATTGTTGTAGCCATTGTCAAGATTGATAGAATCACTATAAATTATAACAAACTCAATGATATTTAACAAATGATGACAAGTCTGTGGGAGAGTTCTTGTAGACAGTCACAGGAGTCAGGATCCACTGAAAAACTATGGAGTTGGTTTGGGATTTAAAGAACATATCATCCATTTATAACTAATTTCTATGAAACTGACAATCTTTTAAATTAAGGTCTAAATTTTCTCTAGGTAGTAGCTGTAAAAAGGGGATCTTGTGGCATTAGTTACATTTTATTGTTGTTGTTAACGTAAGTAAAGACACATCTTGAAATTCCATTAATAGTTGAATTTGTACTATTATTAAAAGAACAAAGAATCATAAGAGCAGTGCTTCCACTTATGTATGAGATCGCTAATAAACTTCAACAGATTGCCAGTATTATAAATGTAAGCAGTTAATGAAACAGGTGAGTGGAATAAAATCTTATCTGATCATAACTAAAGGATGGTACGATATCTAGATATTCATTAGAAATATAAATCCAGTCATCTTTTTTACAACTTTTACAATATGTTTAAATCCTGTGACATATATAATTTGTTATCCTTTGTTTCACATCGTTCGAGATTAACTATATAGTATTTCCTAAACAAAACTAGACATTGGGTCAGTTTTCAAAATTGCATAATTTATGTTAACAATTAAGTACTCTGAATACTTAAATTCAAAATTCATGTTTGAAATAAGAAATGCCTACTTATAACTAGAGCATTTAAGACTCAGAGTTTAAAGTCAAGATTAGATTCTCATGAGATTATTATAATCCTGTCTTTCATATGTGTCTTAAAAACTAAGTAAAGTTAGACCTTTAATTAAATTGATGTGTTCACAATTAAAAATAGCTATCTATTATTGATGACTATCTATTACATTAATTTAAATATAATATTTGATTATATAAAACATTGTCAAATGAATCCAACTCATTGATAGCCTTCTTCTTTTATTCATACCCTCTATTTTATCTAGCATTCCCAACAAAAATGGTATATTTTCAAAATAAGTGTGTAAAGGTTTTCCTCAACATTAACTGTGGTGTCAAAAAATTTGAACTAGGGGCTGAACCCCGGTGGCATAAGTGGTTGAGTGCGGGACCGAAGCCCGCGGGCGTGGCGGTTCAAATCCAGCAGCGGCTCCCAGGAGTAGCACTGGGTAGCGCTCACGACCACCAGAGGCAGTGATGCCCCCCCAAAAAAATTTTTTTTTGAACTAAATAATTACTGATTTCTCACAATCAAACCTGGAACAGCCTTATTTGAATTAAACTCTACAGTATAACATGTCATAGTTCAATGGTTAGACTCTTAAGGACATTAACTTGATATTTAATATATGAGTTATGCAAAATTAACTTTTATAAATTTAAGTACTGTACTCTTGCAAATACCATGATTTCTTGTTAAAATTCTTTACTGCTGCATACATTTTATACATGGTTAAAAGGCATAAAGCACTATCATTTCTCCTTTGAAATGAAAACCCAAATCTGTTTTGTGTATTCCCCATGTCATGACAATTGAATGTCATTATTTCCTTAGAAAAAATAACAATGGCAAAAAACATGCAGTGCTACTATCATGTGGTTCAGCATGCCTAGCATGTGAAACATCCTAAAAGACTACAAATTATTGTTATCGTATCTAATGACACCACAAAGCTTAATTACAGCCATTGGTGGGAGCCACATAATGCCACATCTCTTTCTCTTTGTCTATGTTCTCTTTCCATTTAAGGTTGAAACCATACTATCCTTTACCCTTTGACCTCAATATTTTATTTTTGGCTCCAGAAGATGAAGACATTTTTTTCTAAACCTAATCTGTTCAAAATGTTTTAGCACATTCCAAGTCTTTTTAAAATGGTTACATAGGAAAAATACAGGACCAGGGAAATGGTTAAATAGATTCAAAGGGAATGGTTCCCCAAAAATGTAAAAGCAAAATTAATGATAAAAATGTATTACTGATTTACTTAATTATGAGGTGTAGCTGACATGAGGGCAATGAGTTTATTATTATCATGTAATTTCTTAACACAAAAAGTATTTAATGGAAGATCTTATGCCTGCTTTTACAGTTGAATCTTTTAACTGTATATTGATTGTTAAGACACCAGAAATCTTTCTTGTGTATGGGATTTCATATTTGTTTTTATATTTTTATAATTCACTCAGTCTTTCCTTTAAGTATCATATTATAATCACTAAACTTTCAAGAAATGTTTAGTGAATTATCTAATATGAATTGTCTAGTCATAGTCTTCTTCAGTCCCATCAAAAATTGGAGATATATAGATATGTATAGATATCCCTTGATCCAGTGACATAAATCTGATGTACCAGAGAAGAAACAGGTTCGTTTGTCCTTTTAGTGGTTCATGGTGCCTTCAATATTTCTCTCCAGCACCACAATTCAAATGTATCAATTCTTCTAAGGTCTTCCTTCTTCAGGTTCCAACTTTCACATGCATATGAGGCAATTGAAAATACCATGTCTTGGTTTAGACAGACCTTAGTCCTCAAAGTTAAATCCTTGACTTTCAATACTCTAAAAAGTCTTTTGCAGCAGAGCTACCTAATGCAACTCATCTTTTGAGTTCTTTACTTCTGCTTCCATAACCATTTATTGTGGATACAGGAAATATGAAATTAATCACATCCTCAATCTTCTCCCCATTTTTCATGATGTTAGCTATTTGGCAAGTTGTGAAAATATTTTGCTTGTTTACTCATACTCCGTATTTTAGGTTGCAATCCTTCATTGGCATCATTAAGTGTTTCAAGTCCTCCTCACTTTATGCTCGCATGGCTGTGTTATCTGCATATCACAGGTTGTAAGCCTTTTGCCAATCCTGATGCCAAATTCTTCCACATATAATCCAAATTCTCTGATTATTTTCTCAGAATGCAGTTTGCATAAGTGTGGAAAAATGGATACAATCTTGACACACACTTTCCCTTATTTTAAGGCATTCCCTTATTTTAAAGCCTTTGTTCCTAGTACTGCACATTGTTCCATGATGGGGTTCCACATGACATTATTAGGTATTCTGGAATGCTCCTGCTTCTCAGAGTTATCTGTACTGTGTTATGATCCACATAGTCAAACTCCATGGGTTCTTGCTCACATATTACCTCCTGAAATAGTGGAATATAGATTAGTTCTTTTAGGTAGTGTGATTCTGCCTAGTCTTTGCATTTTCTTTTGATGTTTCCTGCACAACTTATTATTTTGCTTATAAGAAAAGTTGGGGGGCTGAGCCCCGGTGGCATAGTGGTTGTGCGCGGGACTGTGGCCCACTGGATGGAGGTTCAATTCCAGCAGTGGGGCTGGGCCTCCTACTCCCACCACAAGAGAGCAGTGATGCCCGCCCCCCCCACCCCCCCCAAAAAAAAACAAAAAAAAGTTGGTAGGCTGTTGGTGTTTGTTATTTTTAATAATAATATTTTCTAAATTAATATAAGGATAAATCCAGCAACACATTCCAGGTGTTTGCAGAGTCCTGGTTCATTGTGGACTAACCATTCGACTGCTAATCACAAAATCTGTAGTTCAAACCCACTGCTTCTCCAAGGAAAGATGAGGCTTTGTGTCATGAAAAGATTTTATAGTGCTGGAAACACTGTGCAGATGATTTATTCTATCCTACAGAGTTTAGCTAATTGTAAATTGACTCAATGTCAGTGAATTTGATTTTTGGATTTGTATAATGAACTGTGATGTTGTTGATTCAAACTCATACTGATCCTATAGGATGGAGGGTCCCTATTCTATGCAGTTTCTGAGATGGCAAATCTTTATAAGACCAGGCAGTATCCTTTATCTACATGAAGTGGCTGGTGGTTTTCAACCCCTGACTTTGTATTTGAAATTCAAATGGCAACAGAATGATATAGCTAATAAAATTAATGTCCAAACATTACCAATCTAATTGCACACAATATAAACACAGAACTCATAGCAACACTATAGACCAGAGAACTTCATCATAGGGTTTCCAGGACAATAGGTCCTTTCAAAGCAGACTGCCCAGCAGGTCTACTGCTCAGTTCCATAGTAACATTTTGGTTGGGAAATACTTTTTACTGAAATGGGATATTAAGATTCTTTTACATATTACTCCAACACTGTGATGGAACAATGTGAGATTATACATTAAAATAAAACACTGGTTAAGAATAAACTGATTATCAGAGTATTGGAGAGGTGATAATAAGAGATCAAAATAATAAACCTGATTTGAACAGTTAAAGCCTTGTGAATTGATCCCCAATCTGATACACTTTGGCCTTGATCTAGTTTTCAATACTTTTGTATTTGTATTTTAAAAATTCTTTTTCCAGTCATTGAACACTTTTATTTTTATTTTTTAAAGATTATTTTATTGGGGGTTCTTACAGCTCCTATCACAAATATATATGTCAAGCACACTTGTACATATGTTGCCATCATCATTTTCAACTTATTTTCTTTTTACTTGAATCTTTGATATCAGCGCTTCATTTTTTCCCTCTCCCTCACCTTCATGAACCCTTGATAGATTATATTTTCATATGTTACATAGTCCATATGACTGGTTTGTCAGGAGGGAGTTATATGTCAATTGATTTGATCAATTCCCCCTTTCTTCCCTCACCTTACACTTACCCTCCTCAAATCTCTCTTTTTATTCTTGGAACTGACAGGTTTGTGTGTCCTGCCTTCCCTGTGTTGTGGGTTCTTATCTGGAGCAGTGTATATGTTTGGTCTAGTCAGATTTATAAGGTAGAACTGAGGTCATGATAGTGAAAGGGGAGCATTAAAGAACTAGAGGAGAGTTGCTTATTTCATTGGTGCTATATTGAGCCCTGAGTGGCTCATCTCTTCCATGTGACCTTTCTTTAAGGGGATGTTCAATTGTCAATGAATGGGCTTTGAGTCTTCACCCATCCTCCCAATTCATATTTGTATGCTTTTTGTTCTGAATCTTTGGTGTCTGATATCTGATCCTATTGACACCTCATGATCACACTTGCTGGTTTACTTCTTCCAAGTGGACTTTGCTGCTTTGGGGCTAGATGGTCACTTGAATATCTTCAAGCCTTTAAGACCCCAGATGCTATATCTTTTGATACCTAGGAACAATCAGATTTATTCACTACATTTGCTTATGCACCTATTTTTTATTCGGCGATTGTGTCAGGAATGTGAGCTTCAAAGAATGTCATATTATTTATTAGAAAAAAAGTATTCTTGCATTGAGGGAGTACTAGAGTGAAGCCCAATGTCCATCTGCTCCCTTAATACTCAATAAATAAATATAAGTTTATAGATCCATTTCCCTATTATTATTTATAAGAATATTTACATATGCACATGTATATATTTAGACCTCTATATATTTTCTTTGCCTCCTAGTTCCTTCCTAAATTTCCTTTTACATTCCTCTTGCCTCACTATTGTATTCAACCTTCATTTGGTTTTCTGTGAAATCCTCTTGCCCTTCATTAAACCCCACTAGGCATCCCCTGACCTTCTCTGCATCAATTTTAGTTTACCTGTTCCTTTGTCCCTGGGTTGGTTGACACCACCCCCCTTCTGTTCTGTCACCTCCCCTTCTCCTGTGTTCCTCCAGAACTATCAGTCCCAATGTCTTCCCAGTCTATGAGCTCTGCTATTAATCGCTTGGTGAATTCTTTGAATATACATAGTTGTTTTATCTTCAGTATTTCCTGCTCGTCAATTCCTGATGCCTCTGTGTCCTTCGGTATTTTCAATAACTTATGTATTCCCTTCCCCAAGGTTCTCAGGTTTGTCCCAATTCCCTTATTAATGGCCCTAATTAATGGCCCTAATAGTTCAAGGTTGTGACTTACCTTGAGTTTATTCTTGTGTGTGAAGTGAACTAAGGGTCTTGGTTCATTTTTCCTGCAGGTAGATATCCATTTTCTCCAGCACCACTATTGAAGAGGACATCTGCTTCCCACATGATATTTTGGGGGGTCCTTATTTTTAAAAAATCAGCTATCAGTATGCTGACGTTTTTATTTCTGGGTTTTCAGATCTTTTCAACTTGTGTGAATATCTGTCAAAATACCAGTACCACACTGTTTTGACCATTGTGGCTGTATAATAGGTACTAAAGTCAGGTAGAGCAAACCCTTCCACTTTGTCCTTCTTCTGTTAATTCTGGGCTTCTTCCCTCTCCATATGAAGTTGATAATTAGTTTTTCCAATTCTTGAAAAAGGTTGATGGTATTCAAATTGGCACTAAGCTTATATAGTGTCTTGGGCAGAACTGGCATCTTTACTATATTGAGTCTACCAATCCATGAGCATGAGATATTCTTCCATCTGTTGAGCTCGCTCTTTGTTTCTTGTAATAATGTTCTGTATATTTCCTCATACAAATCTTTTTTTTTTAAAGTCAGGTATTTACCTAGATATTTCCATTTGTGCTTGGCCTTTTCAATGGTCTCTTTCATGATCCTTTCTAATATGTATAGCAGTCCAATAGACTTCTGTTCTTTGGTCTTGCATCCTGCCACTTTGCCATATTCCTCTATTGGTTCAAATATTCCAATTGTGGATTTGGAGGGGTTTTCAATGTAGAAAATCATGCCATCTGCAAATATAATGATAATTCCACCTCTTCCTTCCACAGATGAATATTTTTGATGTCTTTTCTTTGCCTTATGTTGTTTGGTAGGACCATCAGTACGATGTTAAATAGGAGTGGGGATGGGAAATTCTTGTCTGGTCCCTTTTTTCAGTGTGATTGTCTTTATCTTTTCTCCATTGACAACCACAGTGCTGTTGGTATTTCATATATAGCTTATTTAATATTGAGAGATTTTCCTTTCTTTCCTATCTTCTAGAATGTCTTAAACAAGAATTAGGATGTTTCTGAATGTTTTTCCTCTATTGATATTATCATGTGCTTCTTATATTTTTTGTGTGTCAATGTGGCAAATGATACTGCTGGTCTTTTGTATCTTGAACCAACCCTGCATCCCTGGTATGAATCCCACTTGGCCATGGTGAATTATTAGTTTTATATGCTTTTGTATCCTATTGGCCAATATTTTGATAAGGATTTGTGCATCAATGTTCTTTAAGAATATTGGTCTGTAGTGCCCAGTGCTTGTGGGATCCTTGCCTCCTTTAGGTATCAGAGTTCTACTGGTTTTATAGAAAAAGTTTGGGGGTTTCCTGTCTTTTTCTTTGTTCTTAAAGATTTCATGTACGATTGGTGCCAGTTCTTACTTGAATGTTTGGCAGAATTCTGTGAAATCATCTGGCCCGGGGATTTGTTGTTGTTGTTGGTAATCCCTTGCTAACATTGTCTAAGGCTTCTATTGCTATGGTTCTATTACAATTCTTGACATCCATGTGGGATAGTCTAGGGAGGGATTGTTTTTTCCAAGTATTTTTCCATGTATTCCAAGCTGTTGAATTTATCAGAGTATAAGCCTTCATACTACTTTGTAATTATTCTTTTGATTTCATTGAGTCCATTTTAATGTCCCTTGTTTCATCCCTCATCCTTGCTATTGAAATTTGTTTCTTTCTTTCTTTGATCAGGTTTGTTGGAGGTATATTGATCTGCTAATCCTTTCAAAGAACCAAGTTTTAGCTGCATTAATTTTTTTTCGTTTTCTTGTTCTCCTGCTAATGTATCTCAGCCCTGATTTTTATTATTTTTTCCTTTTGATATTAGTAGGATTGTTCTGATAACTCTGCTCTAATTGGTGTAAGTTTTGTGCCAACATATCAACCTTTGTAAGACTAGGTTTCCTTTTACAAATTTTTTGAGTTTTTCCTTTTCTGGGAAGACTCTTACTTCTCCATCTATCTTAATAGGCTATTTGGCTAGATAGAGTATTCTTGGGTTTTCGTTCAATTTTTGGAGTGTTACTCCATTCTCTCCTCTTCTTCATCAATTCTGCTGGTAGGTCTGAACATATTGTTTGGGTACCTTACAAGTGATTGCTTGCTTTTCCCTAGCTACTCTTATTGTTTTTTGTTTTTTTTCCTTTTCCTCAAAGTTGAATAATTTATTGGGTGTCTTTGTGACTTTTTCTTGAGGTTTAGTCTAGGTGGTGTTCTTTTGACCTCCTGAATATTTGCTTGATTTTCATTTACTAAGCTGGGGAAAATCTCCTCCTAAAATTTATTTACTATTTTTGCTGTTGAGTTCTTGTGTCTTGTTCCAGTAGTACAATTATTTTAATTTTCTTACTCTTCATATCATGAGACATGGCATTCAGATTTTCTCTAGCTTCTCTGATTATCTTATTTGACAGCCCCTGTTTGTTGAAGTCTGCCTGGCTATCTGCTCAGTCACTGGTACAATTCTCTGCCTTCCCTAGTCTCTTGGCAGAACCTGTTAATTTGCTACAGATCTTATTATTTCATCTCTTATCTTTTGTATTTCTCTTTGATGCACCACCTTTATTTCTTATATTATTTCATCTTTTTTCTGCATTACTTCCCTCATCTTGTATCACTCCAAGCAGCATTCTGAAGATTTCTTTTGATACAAATTGATGTCTGCTTCTTGAATGTAGGTTGTTAGGTTCATCACTTCTTCCAGCATTGTCTTTTGTTTCATCTGCTTTTTCCTTAAGGCTGTTGGGACTTGTTGCTGTCTACTTGTTGCTCTAGAGGTGTTTGATGTCATCTTTCAGAGAATTGATGAGAGCAATTGGGTCTCTCTTTTGGAGACTCTTAGGAGTGCTTTTTGAATCTACCCGCAGATAGCTGTCCTAAGGTGTCGTTTTCCTGTGGTTTTACTCTTGCCCTAGGCAGACAGTATTCCATTATTTGGAGGCTAGTTGGATGATTCTCTCAGTGGATGCTGGTCTGGTGGTTGTGGGCTCATGAAGACGGCGCTTCACTGACTTATTTCCCAAGAAGCCATGGTGGTATGGCTCACGGTAGTTTGAAGCACCTCGGATGATGCATGATGTTGCCCATTGCAAAGGAGTGCTGCAGAGGACATGTGGGTATACCCACCTTGGCGTACAGGCCCTATACGGCAGTAAGAATTACCCAAGTCAGAGAGATTGCTGTAGATGTTGGGTGGATGTTCCCACAGCAGTGTGGAGCACCACAAAAGGCTTGCAGGTGTTCCCCCAGTCACTTGTACGACCTTGGAGGACAGGTGATGGTTCCCCAGTTGTTTAAAGGGGAGATCCCCTAGCTATTTGGGCCACATGGAGAAAGGGTAAGATTTACCCAGCTGTGTGTAAGCCCACTGAGTGCAGTAGGAGCTCCCCCTAATGGGTTGGGCAGAGTTTCCCTAGGTTGAAGGGAGTGATCTGGGGGCTGTAGAGGTATGTGAAAGGAACGAGGGGGAAGAGAAGAAAAAGTAAGAAAAAAATGAACAGACAAAAACAAACCAAAAAAAAGGAAACATTGAGCCTGCTGAGATCATGGCAGGAAAGAGAAGATATAGAAAAAGAACAAAAAATGAGAAAAAGAAGGAAAACATGTAAAAAGATAGTTGAGACCTGATTGTCTGATGGTAGGGCTGGTTGGGGTTTAAATCCTGCTCAAAGGTGTCAAGTCGGTGTGACCACGTTGGTGTATAGGCCCGCGGATGCTGGCTGGCATTCCCCTACATTGCAGATCACTGCAGAGTGCAGGCAGTGGTTTCTGCAGCAGTGAGAAACACTCATGGGGGCTGGTGTAGCTGCCTCATGCTGTGTGCATCACTGCCACAGTGGGAAGGCTGGAGCTCCCCTCCTGGGTGAGGAGACTTGCCCTAGGCAGAGGGTAGTGACCCAGAAGTCAGCAGTGACATGCTAAGAAGGAACAGAATTGTAGACAAAGGAAAAGAGGAGAAAGAAAGAAAAAGAAAGAGATAAAAACCACAACGTGGTCTAGTGAGACTGACTGTGGTGGGGAAGATACAAAGGAGAGAGAAAGAGAAGGAAAAGGTAAAAAGTAAAAAGACACCTGTGCCCTAATTGCCTGGGGTTGGAGGGGTTTAAACCCTGTTGCAAGTGGTGGGTAAGGGTGCCCACTGTCGATCCACAGACGCTGGGAGGAAATGTGCTCGTCAGCAAGATCGCGGCAGAGGTGGGGGGAGGTTTCCACAGCAGCATAGAACACTGGAGAAGGCTAGCGTAGGTATCTCATGCCGTGTGCAGCACTGCCACAGAGGGCACACTGGAGTTCCCAGCATTGGGTGCGTGGAATTTCCTTAGACAGAGGCTAGTGACCTGGAAGCCAGCAGTTGCAAGTGAAAGGAAAGAGAGGGATAGAAGAAGAAAAAGAAGAGAAAAAGTAAAAAAGAGGCTTTCTGAGACAGACTATAATGGGAAAGTGAGAATAGAGAATACAAAAGTAAGGAGATATCTGTGCGCTGATTGCCTGTAGGTAAATCTACCTGGATGCCCTCTTGTCTTCTTCCTTTTTTTTTTTTCATAAATCACTGTATTGGGGACTCTTATAGCTCTTATAAAAATCCATACATCAATTGTATCAAGCACATTGGTACATATGTTGCCATTATCATTTTCAAAACATTTCCTTTCTACTTGAGCCCTTGGCATAAGCTCCTCTTTTTTACCTCCCTCTCCCACCCTCTCACCTCTTTGTTAGCCCTTGATAAATTTAAATTATTATTATTTTCATATCTTACATGGTCTACTCTCCCATTTCTATTGTTTGTGCCCTTAGTGGCAAGGGAGTGGGGCAGGTCTCAATACTTTGCTCATTGCAATATGTTTCCCCTTTCTTCCCCTTCTCCCCCAACCTACTGGGGTTTATCTCTGATATATTTTGTCACTGTGGGTAAACATCTTGAATTTTTGTGACTTTTTTCATGTTACAAATCTCTGAATTCATGAACTTCTAGAGGCAGCAAATAGAATAAATGTTCCTGGGGTACAGTAGAGGAGGGGGTAAAGGGGATCTGATACCAAGGAGTTTAAGCAAGAAGAAAACGCTTGGAAAGTGAATGTAGTCTCAACCATACGATACTGTGTAATGTGATTGAATTCTGGAATGATATGATATCTGTACGTGCTCCCGATAAAATGAGGTTTGGAGAAAAAATAAAACAGAAATATTATAATAGAATTTTGGAGATTAAAAAATTATATAGTTGGTATTAAAGTATTCCAATGATCCATTTTACAGGTTGGTACAAACAAAGGCAGGATTCTTGAAATGCAACTATAACTCCAAATGCGGGTGCAGAGTTCACTGGAGCTAACCAAACTGGCAGGAATCTATGCCAAGAAATGTTGAAGGGCAAAGGACTCGAAGAGCTCTACACCTGGATTCATGTCAAAGATGTCTGACACAGCAGGATATAGAAAATTAGTATTTCATGCTAATAAAATACCACTCCTATCACTTGCAAATCAAACTTTATTTTTTATATGCTGTGAGCAAGTCATACCAGATTTGAAAAAGGATATAGAATAAGGAATATCACTGTATAGATAAGATGCACCTTGACTTGAAGCAAAAAATGCTAGAAAGATGTTTACCTGTGCTTTGTTCATTGCATGCATCATACTAAATTTTGGATATTATTATGAAGAGCGGAAATTCCAGAACACATAATTATGTTCTAGAAAACTAAAGAGAAGGTGGTCATTCTAAAGAACAATGGAAGACTAACAATTTAAAATCAGGAAAAGTGGGAATCATTATTCAATCCATAAGCTGAGTAATGACCCACATAAAGATCTATATACTTGGTATTAGCATGGACTGTTATGGGGCATTTTGAGTCAGATAGTTATATTCCTATAACAGGAATGATGAAGACTATCTACACATTCATTTTTAAAAAGAACATTTCAGATTTTCCTGCAGTACAAAATTGTCAGCCCCATACCATGTTATCAATGCATGACGACCACATAGAACAAAGAAGCTGGGATACTACAAACCTCGGCTTTCTTCTTTGGAACTGTGGACATTGCCAATTGCAGCCAAGTGCCACCAGACTTCCTTGCAATTATGTCAGTTATAGGACACTATCCATATCTACTAAGGATCACAAGATAGTACCCAATAATTTATACACAAAGCACTAAACCCATATGAGGGAACTGAAAGTTGTTGCCAATTTCTGCAATCTAAAATTGATTAAACATGCAACAGGATGCATTGATAATGGTGAATAATTAGAATGGGAAAGTTGGAAACACAGACATAGGCATGTAGAAAATATGGTCTTGAGAATATATGTGATTATATAGCTCACATGACAGAATTTTGCTATACTAACAATATATATGTACATTGTAAATACCTTATTTCAGAAACAAAAAGATTATTAAGCAGGGCTGAGCCCCAGTGGCATAAGTGGTTGAGTGCGGGACTGCAGCTCGCAGGCTTGGTGGTTCAAATCCAGCGACAGCTCTCAGGAGCAGAACTGGGTAGCACCCACAACCACCAGAGGCAGTGATGCCCTCCCCACCCCCACCCCCCCGCAAAAAAAAAGATTATTAAGCACTTATATTTTCTAAATTGAATATATATGAATCAAATCAATTACCATTGGGGAAAGCAATAATGGAGAAGCTCAATACCATCCAAAACAAACTTATTAAAACACAAATTCCCATCATTCTTATACTCTCTGCTTTCAGAAAAGATCCATCTCTAACATCATCACTTGGAAGTTGTTCCAAATTCTTTTCTGAATCTAGTCTGAACTTACGGCAACTCCCTGTCAATGTATTGCTATAATTGTTGTTGAATGATCTTCAGAAATTAATTACTTTCCTGTGATATTGGGATGCTGTTGCTCTAATTTGAACATACTTTGGGGTCACTTTTCTTTGGAATGGATAGAAATATAGACTATTCTAGTTAGTTGGCCAAGTAGTTACCTTCCAAGTTTATTGGCACAAATAAGTTATTGTTTCCAGTGCTTCATAAGCTTGGTAAAATATTTGAATTAATATTCTATGAATTCTTGAAGCTGTGTTTTGAGTTGATGTTTTCAGTGCAGTTTGAATTTCTTTACATCTTATTTTCGTGGTTCCCAAAGCTTTCAATGTTCTGTGTCCACAGAATCTTTCAATATTGCAACTTGGGGATTGTTTTTTAAATTCTTTTTCCTTAAGATATACTAGGCATGTTCTCCCATTTTGATTTTATAACTGTAAGTCTTTTAATATTTTATCATGATATTTAACACTTTTGTCTCGAGTTGTCCTTTGAAATTCAGTTGTTTTTAAAATTACCCATTTCTTTCAATTACTTTAGCTATTGTACGATTAATAGAACGTTTTTGTCTCTCTGACATCCACGTGGGAATGATTCTTCTTTCCTACATTTTCAATGACCCTTTATTTTCTTCACAAATTTTGTTCTTGCTATCTTGTCACTGTCTTCTCATGAAGACTCTGTGATGTATTCAATGCATTAATTCTGTCTTTGAGATGCTCTTGTGTTCCTATGGGTTAAACTGAAGGGTTATCTGGCTCTAGTGGGCTCGTTTTGATTTTCTTCAACGTTATCGATGGTCTGTTCCACAATCATTCTCTGCCCTGGTTTTAGACGTGGATATTGAATTTGAGTATTTATTTCCACTGATGTACTCTTTTTGATTCCAGTATCCCAATTGAAGGAATCCATGTCTTGTTGGAAAAAGGTAGTTGCTATGAAAAAAATAGTTGGTCTTAGGAAATTCTATCATTAGATCCTTAGTTCCATTTCTGTCATCATATCATGTTTCCAAATTTTGTGTTCCATTTTCAATAATTATTCATGCCTCTTTCCGGCACACTTGATGAATATCTTACTGAAGACAGCAAAATTATTCAATTTCTGAGTTATTAGTATTATTAGCTAGTGTATAAATAGAATTATAATTTTACTGACCAGGTTTTCTTTTATGGGATAGATAGTATCCTATCAGAGACAGTGCTGTAATTCAATATAATCCTTGAGATGTCCTTTTTGACAATGAACATAGCGCAATTCCTTTGAATATGTCATTCTTGGCATCGTAAACTATGTGAGTTTCTGATAAAAAAGTGGCCAATACCAGTTCATTTCTGCTCATTAATGCCTAAAATATTGTTTGTGTTCCATTCAATTTTTAATAAGCTTCCATTTTTCTAGATTTATACTTTACATATTCCCAGTTTCCACGATTAATGAAAGCTTGTATCTGTTTCTTCTCATGTTCAGTAATGCCCTACCGGCACAAGAAGCCCCCGGGGCTTTGCACGTGCATTGGCATGGGAGACATCCCTTTCAGAAGGCAGCTCTTCCCCAGTCATAGTTTTGGGAGCTTCTGACGGATGGGCTCCTTTTCTGGCACTGCCTTTGCCGATTTGGGCTTTCTGTTCAGTATGTGTTTAGTGCCTCACAATGTTTCCGTGCCACCTATGAGGTTCGCTACACTTGATCTCAGTCAAAAGGTTGAGAAGGGATCCCAGGGACTTTTCAGTGGCTGATTACTCTGAAGTGGAGAGTTTCATCCTGTTTCATGGTCTGTTCTTGGTCTGGAAGTTCTCCTGAAACCTGTTTAGGTTGGGTGACCCTGTGAAATACCAGCGATTTTGTTTCCAGCTTCACAGCAACCACTTGCTTCCACAGAACAACAAACTGACAGAAAAGTGGGGAATCGAATTCACAGACCTTCCCACACGTTGCCTGTCAATCCTGGATAAATTTGACTTCATAGGTGCCATCAGGTTGGTTCTGACCAGAGTACAAATCAAACCAACAGCGACCTTGAACATGATGTGGTCCTGAGCCAGCCTCACACTTGTTCCCGTACCTACCCCATTGTTGCAGCCACTGTGTCACTTGAGGGCCGGTCTCTTGTTTGCTGCCCTGCCATTTCACTGAGCATGATGGCCTTTGCTCATGACAAGGTGTCCGACACATGTAAGACAAATCTTGTCTTCCTTGCTTCTAATCCTTATATGTAGCACTCCAAGCTTCCTCCTTCTAAGACAGGTTTGTTTGCCCTTTAGGTCGTGTGTGGAACTTTCCATCTTCTTCCCCGGCACCAGAATTCAAATGTATGGATTGTTTTTGGGTCTCATGCATTTGCTGTCCAACGTTGTGTGTGTGTGTGTGTGTGTGGCATCACTGCCTTGGTGGGAGTAGGAAACCCAGCCTTGCTCCTGGAGAGCTTCTGCTGGATTTGAACCATCAGCCCTGTGGGCCGCAGTTCTGCATATAACCACTGCGCCACCAGGGCTCAGCCCTACTGTCCAAATTTTACGTGCATATGAGACAATGAAAAATGCAATGGCTCAGTCAGGTGTCCTCCTCAAAGTAATACCCTTATTTTTCAATTCTCTAAAGAGGTCCTGTTTAACAGATTTACATCCTGCAGCACAACTTTACATCCCTTGCCTGCTGCTCCCATGACCATAGATCTTGCCTATGTGCAATATGAAATTCTGGATACCACCAGCCTCTTCTCCATTCATCAAAATACTTCCTGCTGCTTTGAGGACTTGGCTCTTCTTGACCTTGAGCTGAAGTCTGTAGTGAAGACTGCAATCCTTGACATTCATCAGTAAGTGTTTCAAGTCCTCACTTTCAGCAAGGAAGCTGTGTCATATACATACAACAGACTTCTAACACGCCTCCTTCGATCCTGAGGCCACCTTCTTCTGCATATAATTCAGTGTCTCTCATTACTTGCTCAGTATATGGGGCATAAAACTGACTCACATCTTTGCTGATTTAAATTAATGACTAGCCCCATGTTCTGTCTGTGAAACTGACACCTTGATACATGTACAAGTTCTGTTTGAGCACAATCAAGTGTTCTGGAATTCCCATTTTACCTCATAGTGATCCATAGTTTATTGTAATCCAGAAAGCTGATGGCCTTGCATCGCCAATAATACACAAGTGCACATTTTCCTGCATTTTTTGAGTCAAGATTAATCTGACATCTTCAGTGACTTTTGTTGCTCCGCATCCTCATTTTCTGGCTCTTTGTTGTTCTGTGGTGGCTTGTGTATTGTTATAACACTGGGCACTATGTCACTGATATTGTATATGCAAGCATGCTCACCCAAAATGAACAGGTTAGAGCACAGCTTCCTGTGCTAAGAACAGAAACCAAAGAAATACTTGCCTTCCCATTTCAGAGAAAGAAGCCACTGAGAAACTCATGCACAGTTTCAAAACATTGTAAGAGACCGAAGGCCTAAAGAATGGAAGAAGAACATTGTCAGGCATATGGCTAGTGGGTGTGCCCTTACGGTCTGAGGACACTCGACATGCAACTGAGAAGGAACTGGTTTCTAGATGTGGAGTGAATCATCATCATGTGAGCAGGGCAAAACCAGCGGATGTGGAATATTCCAGATCTTCATTAACTGCTGCAGAATGACTCCAGATAAGGAACAACAATGGCAAAATTTTAAAAACTTGCTAATGATTAGCAATTACAATGTGAAAAGTGCAAATCTAGGAAATTTGAGATTTGTTCACAATGAAATATAATGCATAAGATTGATATACTAAGTACTAGTGAGCTGAAATGGACTGGTATTGGCAATTTTAAATCAGAAATCATTAGATTTGGTATGCCTGGAATTACAAAGTCAAAAGAACTGACTAGACATTGATTGTCAGAAATTTCATTTCAAAATCCATCTTGAAGTACAATGTGGTGATAGAATTATAGCTATCCTTATGAATGGAAATGCAATTAGTACAACTTTT